>JASSUY010026373.1:0-10537 GCA_032466535.1 Forpus xanthops | reverse complement strand
AAAAAAAAAAAAAAAAAAAAAAAAAAAAAAAAAAAAAAAAAAAAAAAAAAAAAAAAAAAAAAAACAAAAAAAAACCACCTAACCCAACAATTAGGTAATTACTTTTCTGATGCATAAGAAGGGGTTTAAGTGAAAAATCTGTTTTTCCACCCTAACAATTGAAATAGTTGGGTTTCAATTGAAACCAGGATGCTTTGCTACACATTGGCTGTCTTTTCACTTCTGATCTATAAAGCTCACTTTTTGTGTATCCCGTACACACAGTTTGAAGTCAAGTGAATGTCCATATTGAATGGGGTTGTAAAATATTAGAGCCTGAGCTGAGAATTACAGATTAAGAGGTGGTTTGTTGGATGCATTGCGGTTACTTTGTGTGTCCACATCATCCTGCTTAAACATTGTTATGCAGAGAGCTTATGTTAAGACTCCCAGCTCTTAAGTAAAACGGGGTGTACGGCATTTTGGTTGCCAGAAAATCTTCCTTTGCATTTTACCTGCAGAAATGGCAGAAATACAGTCAAATACACCATTTTTTTCACATGCTTTCAATAGTTGAAAGTTTTAACATATGCTTCCAGCAATTTAGGACCTTTACTGAACACCCCCACTGGTGCAGGCTTCCACAGATGCTCCTCTGCACAGTGCTGACAATCTGAGCAGCTCACATCAGTACTACTCCAGCGCAGTATGTCAAGTTCGGGAATTAGTCAAAATTTAAACAATCCCCACCTTTTTACCTTTCCAAACAGGCTTTTTGAGTGTTGGTATTTCTTGACTCAGTTCACAGGTGGCCTCCAAAAGAGTTGTACCAATGTACATATGCATGTATTGTACTGAGATACGCTGCAATTAGATCACCTGCTTCCATCTCAAATCAACACCAAGAAGGTGAGTCTTCAATTTGATTCGGGATTCATTTCAGGAATTTCAGAAGCAAAACAACCCATTTGCTGGGGAAGATAACATAAACGGTATGAAACAATACTAAGACAAGTACAGAGGCAAAAAAAGAAGACAACTAGATGGACTAAAATCACATTGATATTATCTTTTCTTCAGCAGAATAATTTCAGTAGATCTATTAATCTTGAAAGATACTGCTACAAATCATCCAGATACTCTGACAGTGTCTGAAAAATGTCAGCAATAATGAAATTAAAATAGTATTATGCAAGACACCAATGAGATACCATCTAGAGTAATATGCATTTCAAAACAGGATAGGAGTGTTTGATTGCAGTTTCAGCAAGTCCACTAAGTTCACACAGGAAAATGAAATCTCAGACATCTTAGACAGCAGCATTAACAAGCACACCAAGAATCAATTTCAACTTTCAGGGCACCTTAAACGCTGGACATCTTCTTCCCATCATCCCTACCCAGGTGCTTTCACTTGTTCATATGAACTCCCCTGCTCCCTGAGCCGGGCCCTCAGCCATTTCAGCCTGCTAACCCGACAGAAGTTTAACTACTTGTTCTGTTGCATGGACTTTCTTCTCCATTAGTGCATATAATGGCTCAGCAGAAGATAAGCACTGAAGCCAGTATAAAGGGAGAAGATTAGCAAACTATCCAGGGATGTTAGGATTTTTTCATTTGCTGGGTACAGTGAACACAGAAACTAAAGCAAGGTATGTCACAGGAGAAAAAAGGTCTGGGTGAAAAGCTGGTACACCAGCTCACTTTGCTCCTTAAAACTGCAGCCTAAGTACACCTGACCTCTGTTGAAACGTGCGTATGAGAGATTACACAGAAGTAATTCACGGCTGAACATGCAGCAGTAGATAAGAACTTGACTGTATAAGAAAGTCAATCTGCAGTGCTTCAACAAAGATCTAAGCCCGGTTTCTGATACAATCCCCAAGGCAAAGTAAGCAAAAAAAAAAAAAAAAATATTCCTGTGTGCACAAGAACCATCCATGGGACATTCCACTTTAAAATAAGTATCTTCTGCTTTAAATCACAAAGATCAAGCCTCGCTCCCAGATCCCTAAGTAGGTACCCCTCAACAGCTCCTATTTAGTACCTGCTAAGCAGGCACCAATGATTTGCAAAGCACTGTTTGGTACACAGGGAAGACATACAAAGCAAGAGGCACCAGTTAAAAAGTCACCTTGGAAAAGACACTCTTTTCAATAAGGACCAAAATAACTGGGAGCATTCCCACATGCAAGATGATGGCTTTCACCATTTTGTGTCAGGGAGCACAACAGTTAAATTGATAGGCTGTCATTCTTGGGTGATTTGCCCTGACATGCTGGTATTGGTAAGGGCAGATTCCAGTTACCTTTTTGCAGTGCTCAAGCACTCCTGACACAAAGAGCAGATCAGTTCAGGCAGCCCTCCTCACCCTGCTGAGGACAAGAAAGTTATGGGTCTGGAAAACACAATCAGGAGCTTCTCAAGCAGGCTCTTAGTAAGAAATACTACACAAAACCTGTTTACTATGTTTCCATTACTGCTGCCACTGAGCTCCACCCTCCCCTACACGTTTATACACGTCAACTGCCGAGGAAATAAAGAAAGAAAACCTTCCCCTGCACCTGAACCTCACAGTTTAATTCTTCACTTGCTCAGATTCATAAAACCTAATAAAATACCAAAAAGAGTTCCCTTAGAAGTGAGCAAACAAAGGATAATAAATGCATGACAAAGAGGCAGCAAATGGGAGTTAATCATTGCCAAGGTTAAGTGTTTAATTTCTGTTTCACAATACAGGTCTGGCTACCTGTGAACACACCCAGCTGAGCTTGAAGGGCCAGACACTGCTGAAAGGAAATGACACAGTGAGAAAAGAATCCAGGAGGCATCCATGAGGTCTCAAACCTCCCAAACCCTTCTTCTTAGCCTGAGGCCAGCTCTACAGAAGGGCAGGTATGAATGTACGTGTCGTTTTGCTCACCCGCTCTCAATCTCATCCATCTTTTTGAGAGTATCTAACTACAAAACAGGAAGGTTTCAGGCCCAAATCTAACCCACTCTGCAAAGCATTAGGAATTTCCTAGAAGAGGCTGAGAGAGAAGCAGCAGGGCTGGAGAGGTGAAAAAGCTCTTGTATTGGATTCTGAAATCACAACCTGGGGGAGGGGGGGAAGCCACTCGGGAGCATTCACTGATGGCAGTGCAGGAGGTGACCATCTTTGACTTGCACTGGGTTTCTGTCAAAGGATTCAACTTCATTCCAGAACAGAAAAAATGCAATGGGCGTTTCAAAGCCCTCCTGGAGCATGGAGAAGCATATAGCTCACCTGCATATAGGAAAGTCACTAATTATATAGTGAAGCCTTAAAGCTGTCAAATTTGCAAGAAAGGAGCAGCACCCAGGTCAGCAGAGCAGCAGGCGCTGATGCATCTGGTCATGTAATAACACCTATGACCTTCAATGACACAGAATCTCTCTCTAGGTCAAATGCCCCAAGGACCGTATTTGTGTTCTTATTTCCATATTACAGACTTAAACTCGCTATCTTTCTAACATTTTCCTAATCACTGGATTCTGTAGCGCTGCTTCCCAAGCCATGGTCTGGAAATGAACAGCATTTGGCAATCAGTGCCAGGAACCGCCATTAAGAGAAAATGCCAAATTTGTTTCTTTTGTATGGTCTACAAGAAAGTATGGGAGTTCACTGTGTTCTTGTGGTAGAAACCACTGCTTTTGGTATCGCTCAGCACTCATTAAAACAAACTATCACAGGAAATGATCAACTGCCAGTACACAAAGACTGTGGTTAATCTCTGAACATTAGCTGTAACACTATCTGAAAAGCTGCCTGACTACAATGCAAAGTTCTTTCCTTTAGTTGCTTTATTGCAATTATATTACCTATACTATTAACAACACTGCAGCTGGAGTTACCAGTCCAGCTGTTGAATGATCACTACTCAGATGTAAAACAAATATTCTCTAATTAATTGTTTCTTAACTGACCACGAACCATGCCTGCAATCTCAGGCACTGTCTGCTATAAAGCAGCAAATCTCCAGCAGACAGATCAAGTAAGCCTAAACACACGGGTGAAAGTACTGCACACTGTATCAACTCCACTACTGAAAGGTACTGGAAAAAGAAGTCCACAGCTCAGATCAAAAGCCTGTATCTTTCACAGTACCAAATTATCCAGTCAGGGAGTGGGATAGAGAGAGCACTGTAATGCTTAAGTTATATCCCATTACTTTTCCCTTTATCTCCATAGAAGCAGCTTGTTTGACCGCAAGTTTGTTCAACTGGAAGTGTTTTTGTTTGGGTGTAGTTTCTAAGTTGACATAAGCTGACTAGAACACACCACGGCTGGTAGGCGCAGCTCCTTACTTTTCCTGCCATTTGCATTCCCAGGTCCTCCTTTGTGTCAGCTCTCAGGTAGCTGACCAGTTATGTGGATGACAAATAACATTACTACAAAGAGATATATAGCAAATGGTAGACTGAAAAATCCTCTCCAATAAAAGGCCTCAATTCCAAAGATATGTAAAATCTCTACAAGCAAAGACAGTGATACATTGCCTATCTTCTGTTAAATCAACCTAAGTAAATTTGGAAAAAGTGCATCAAAAGACTGCTCAAGTGGCTGCGATACCTCAAAAATAATTCTGAAAACTCTTGTGATTATTACAATTATAGCTTGTATCATTGTGCGCCTGTTCAAAAGCCCAGTGTAAAGAGTGGGTAAATAAAAAGCATACAGCATTCACTGATAATAGATCTGGCCCACATCATTCTATTTACAGCTTAACATTTGGATGATGAAGTAAATATGGGGTTGGAACAGATGACCTCAAGCAGTCTTTTCCAGCATAAACAATTCTGCACCAAGAGTTTGAAAATGAATGTTGTTTAATGCGAATTCCTCTGCTGGTATGTAGCAATGTTCCATTCAATCCCCAGCAGACAACCTAGGAAAGGGAATATAAACTTGAAATATGCTTGTTCTGGGTTTTAAAAAGAAGCAAGAACCATGAGAAATTAAAACCTGCTGCCTTGCATCATCTAAATTCCAACTTCCAAACAGAACACTGAAGACAGCATGGACAGCTCAGGAACTCAAACAAAAACAGATGTATACCAAAATTTGACATGTAAAGCAGTGACAACTTTTGGCTTTCTTGACCGACTGATGCTCTTCATGACCCTCATTGCCATAGCAACATGATAATCCAGGCCATTGACCACCTAATCTGTGATCTTGCTCCTAGCAATGACCAGCACCTGAACCTTCACAGGAAGGACAGAAAGTTTGTAGCAACCTATGGTCTCTTTCACAGTGTTGCATGAACAGACATTGAGTTTAGCAGCCTTATGCTCAGTACTTTGCAACATGCTGAGTGATGAGAGTTCTCAAACAGTTATCTTTATTCATTTTTAGGACCCATAGCAGCCAAATGAAGAAATAGGCCATCCCTCCCTTACCCAAAGAACACAACACAATATTCTCATTTAAACCATTCTGCTACAGGTAGTCAGTGTAAATCAGGCATTTTGAGCAGCAGTCACCTCCATTAATTCATTACTTACAAGATCTCACACAGTTTCAGTAATAATCTTTAAGAAGATACTGGAACATATCTTAAGCATTGGTCTTTTCTACACTTGAGACAATACTTCCCTTCAATCACTGTGATACAGATCTAGTGATATTTCTGTATGTGTTCCTAAATCTACCAAATGTTCTTTAGACAAAACTTCACCAGATATTTAATCCAGATATAAGAACACTCGTTAGTTCATTTTAAACTTAAAAAATATTATTTAGAGAACTTATGGTGTTAGAAGTCTAAAGCAATCTCATATCAATTAACCACCTTTATGAAGCACTGAGGCAGTGTTTCTGCCTGCAGTCATGTTCACAACTAACATTATAATATCCTGACTACCAGTAAGCAAGACATAAATAGCCCCTGCAATAGGGAAGAACGACACACCTGCTCTTTACTACTGTGCACAGAAGTTAATTCAAGTGACAAAACAAGTATGCATCTCAGTCTAACCTGACCTGTCGCATGATGCTGTGAGAGCAAACTGTCATGCAACAACGTGAGCCTTTTATTAAGCTGCCAGAGGTGCATAAACCAGGCTTGTAGACAGAGCACTTCGACCTCTGTCTGACCTAACATAAATTTAAGAGAAACATTCCAGTGATAAACATCAAAGACTTTATGGGAGTATGAGGAAGGCACCTGCATGAGTCAGGAAAACTCAGATGGAACAGAGCAAGGTATTATCTTCACTTGCACTGTGCTTTACTGCAGACCCCTAAAATCACACACACACACACACTCACTTGTCAGGGATGCTGGGGCAGAACGTGGCAGCACAGACAGCTACAGCTTCGGCTTCCTACATGCTTTGGATTATAGTAGATCTACTTGATTGCTGTTGACTTCTATTTAGTAGTGTACTCTGTGTTATTAGAAGAGAACATATGATGCTTGATTTGAAAAGCAAGTAAGATGTTTTGGATTTTATACTCTGGAAAGCAGCAGAAATTTATTTTGTTGTGCTTTTTAACACATACATTGAATGATGTGGACCACTATTAAAGCTATAGTTTCTCTGAGCCTTTCACTTTTATTTTAGAATTATATATAAAAAAACTCATGAACTGCACTATCCCCAAAATAGTGCAGCTATCTAATAAAAAATAGAAATAACCTTCAGAGCCTCACTTAAAACAGATGTATTTTCTATAGGAGTGCTTGATTAACTTTTAAAAAACCCAACCACTTGTTTAGAAAAAAAGCCAAATATTTCTATATACGCCTATATGCCAATGTTTCATTCTATACGAAGATTTTCCACAACTAAGTTGAGAGACTATGTAAGAACATTTAGACGGTGACATACAAATCTTTACCTCAGTTACAGATTGCACTTCACTTCCTAAAAGATGTATTAATAGCGACCATTTCAGCAGAAGTTGCTAACCGTTCAGGAATTCAGAACTATCATAAGTGGAAATGAAGAGGCAGTGCCATTTCTTTTCTGTGCATATCACTGCCATCCCCATGTTTATGAAACCAGCTTTGACTTCTCACTTGAGGCAGACTTAAAAGTACCTTTTAGCTCTGAAAGGTACACTGAAAACCACTGCTCTTCCTCACAGTGCCAGTATGCCAGTGTAGAGCTTCCTGTTGTAAAATAGTAATTACCTCCACAATATTCACTATAAAATCATTGTGACCAGAAACAATTTAAGTCTGACCAGTCTTTTTCATAAATTGCTACAGATTATATACCTGATATACAAAGGCTATTTCCTACAAGGTAAGAGGAGTATGTACACTCAGTCTTGGCAAAAGCTGATGACTGCAATAGCAACTCACAACTTTTACCCATAGCTGGTCCCTATAGCACTAGCTGGGGTAGAAGTGCCAAGGAGCAAGATGAAAATTTTCACTTACATTTTAAGATCTATCAGCTCATGTACACACACACACACTGTAAATGTTGGTGGTACTTTTCAAGTAATTGTTTTACTCCAGGAATTCACTGGAAAGAAAGCTGCCACCCAAACTGCTGGAGCAAGTTGAGAAGCACCCTAACTCAGGTAACTAAGGTAACTAAGTTTACCTTATAGAAATTGCTTAACATAACATGTAACTCATTCAGGTATTGCAGTATTAATCTAACACTTAATCACAGTGTTTATTAAGTTGACCTACCAGTTTTGTTTACTTCATTTGATTTACCTAAAACAAACACATTAGGTGTTTGAGATACTGTATCTGGCACCAGGCAAGGAAATCTAAAGCAATATTGCTTTTTTTTTTTTTTATTGGAAATATGGAAACAGACATAATTCTGACAAAAAAGAACGCGATCTTTGGTAGGTGTTTACCAGTAATAAAATTACACTGGCTAGAAGGTACTTAACAGATCTGTAACTATCACATCAGAAACCTGTTCTTAAAAATACTACTGCAAAACCTGTCTCTTGCCACTACTGTCACCTCCAGATTGTGCTCAGGAGGCAATCCAAAGCTGCATTCAGCCTAAAATGATAGGATCATAAGCTCACCGACTCTCAGGATGTTTGAAGTCTGGATCTCACTCAGAATCTTAGGACTTGATCTTATCCCTCATTTTATACTAACAGATGACGCATGGTCCAATTTTCTTCTGTGCTGAAAGCATACACTGTGTGACAAGAGCATTCGAATCACTCACAACTAAAGTCAGTATCACCACTGCATGAGCTCAGTTGTGTCCTCCAATTAGACATCATTTGTTCATTATCCGTCTACTGTTTCTGAAGTTACTCATAGTTTTAACAGGTATTCCACTGATCTTTAAGGGAAATGCTACCGTGATGTCCCTTTCTTTTCCCCCCTCTTCTGTAGACCATGCACGTGGACTATACTAGACTTCCTTGTATCCTGCCCCAAATCTAGTCTTCTGCACATTACATTTACTTTTACCTATTATTTTTATCACCACAAAAACTAGAATTCCTGATATGGTCCAGAATACCACTAGGTTCAGTGCTACACAAATATATGGCAAACCCAGAGCTACCGCAAAAGTGCTTCAATTCTTCAGCAGAACACAGGAGACCACAAAGAAAGTAGCAGAAACACGGTCAAAACACATCAATCCACAGTTGGACTGTATTGTGCAATTAACAGGTGTCATGGCAAAGCAGCTCTTTAGGTAGGAGTTTTTTTCCTGTCAGCCTTTATAATTAACTGTGGAGAAAAAAACAATTGCAAGATGCATAAGTGTCCAAGATGATAAGGACTTGTAAAAATGTCTCTAGCAAAGGTGCAACTAGGCCCAAACAACAAGACCAATGGTTTTGCCCATAACAGCTAAAGATGGATGGATGACTGAAGATGGAAAAGATAGGAAGTCTTTTGAACTTTTTAACCCAGCGTTTAGCCTGCAAAATATCAGCAAGAATAGCTGAGACTTCACTCTGGACAAAGAAGATAAGTCTTAGGAAAAGTGGAAGATTTTGCCACTGTCTGTACAGAAACAGACACTGAAGAAAGATTACACAGAGAAGAGAAAGGATTCAAGGATCAAGTTGTAAGGACTTCTCACAAAGTGCTAGAGCGAGTAAGGAGGAAAATACTCCAAGTGGCAAGCTAAAAAAAACCCCAAAGAATGAAGAGGGAAAAGGACAGCTACAAGAGACTGGAAATACAGAAGCCCAGATAGGACAATATAAAAAGACAGAGTAGGAATAAAAGAATAGAGAATAAAACAAGAATTAAAGACAGACTAGGGACAACGTGGGCCCTCTCCGAAAGCTATCAGGAGAAGTGGCTACCCTGGATTTGGAGAAAGCTGAGGTTCTTAACGACTTCTTTACCTCAGTCTTCACTGGCAAATGCTCTCATCACACCATCCAAGTCTTGGAAGGCAGATGCAGGAGCTCTGAAAACGAAGACCTTGGGGCCACTGTATGAAAGGATCTGGTTTGAGACCACCTTAAGAACCAGAACGTACACAAGTCCATGGGATCTGATGAAACACATACACAGGTCCTGAAGGAGCTGGCAAATGAAGTTGCTAAGCCACTGTCCATCATATTTGAAAAATCATGTCAGTCAGGTGAAGTTTCCAATGACTGGAAAAAGGAAAATATAACCCTCATTTTCAAGAAGGGGAAAATGGATGAGCCTGGGAACTACAGATCAGTCAGCCTCATCTCTGTGCCTAGCAAAATCATGGAGCAGATTCTCCTGGAAGGCATGCTAAGGCACATGAAAAACAGCAAGGTGCTTGGTAACAGGCAGCATGGCTTCACTAAGGGGAAATCCTGCCTGACCAATTTGGTGGCCTTCTATGATGGGGCTACAGAACTTATGGACGGGGTAGGGCAGTTGATGTCATCTACCTGGACTTGTGCAAAGCGTTCGACACTGTCCCACATGACATCCTTGTCTCTAAATTGGGGATACATCAATTTGATAGATTGACCACTCGGTGGATAAAGAACTGGCTGGATGGCCACATGCAAAGAGTTGTGCTCAATGGCTCAATGTCCAGCTGGAGACCGGTAACAAGTGGTGTCCCTCAGGGATCAGTGTTGGGACCGGTCTTGTTCAACATCTTTGTCAGCGACATGGACAGTGGCATTGAGCGTGCCCTCAGCAAGTTTGCCAAAGACACAAAACTGTGTGATTCGGTTGATAAGTTGGAGGGAAGGAATGCCATCCAGAGGGACCTTGACATGCTTGTGAGGTGGGCTGATGCCAACCTCATGAAGTTTGATCATGACAAGTGCAAGGTCCTACACCTGGGTCAGAGCAATCCCAGGCACAGCTACAGAGCAGAGAAGAGATTCAGAGCAGACCTGTGGAGAAGGACTTGGGGGTGTTGGTTGATGAGAAACTTAACATGAACTGGCTTCAATGTATGCTTGCAGCCCACAAAGCCAACCGTATCCTGGGCTGCATCAAAAAGAAGCGTGACCAGCAGGTCAAAGGAAGTGATCCTGCCCCTCTACTCTGCTCTTGTGGGACCTCACTTGGAGTACTGTGTGCAGTTCTGGTGTCTTCAACATAAAAAGGACATGGAACTGTTGGAACAAGTGCAG
>JASSUY010026372.1:0-10349 GCA_032466535.1 Forpus xanthops | reverse complement strand
TGGAATGGGTTGCCCAGGGAAGTTGTGAATGCTCTATCGCTGGCGGTGTTCAAGGCCAGGTTGGACATAGCCTTGGGCGGCATGGTTTAGTGGGAAGTGTCCCTGCCCATGGCATGGAGGTTCGCACTAGATGTCTTAAGGTCCTTTCCAAACCGAACTATTCTATGAATCTATGATTCTTTGATTCTGACTAAAAGTCTGATCTTCTATCAGAAAATACTTCCGAAATTTTGTTTGCATGAAAATCACTAAGGGAAGAGGAGTAGGTAGAGTGACTTAAATTCAAAATGTAACTTTGATTAATGCTTTAAAATTTTAAATACTTTAAATCCTACACTTTGATTAATCCACATTTCATATTGTAAACCAGTAAAAACATTCCCAAACACCCCATTTGTCTTCAGTAAAACTGTTTCAGGAATCTACGCATGTTAATCAAGTCATTCACAGCATAGAAATGCTTGTACCATAAGGAAGTAAACACTGTAATTCTCCCAAGCAAACAGTAAAAAAGCCTCTATAACTCAGAACGTTCTGTTATACACCTCTAGATTCAAATCTTTGACCTGACAGTACTTGAATCTTCAGTGAGTCTGTTTTTATAGCAAGCCTCTGAAATTCAAAATTAAAATAGGACTATCATAATTACTGGGAGAGATATGCTTTAATTTGTGAGAAGAACCAAGACATTTAAGTCCCTAATGCTGTTTTCATTAGGCTCTTTCTAAAGTCCCCAAAAGCTCTTAGATTTGCTTCTACTAATATGTATATCTTCCAATGATAAAACCACAGCTTTACTGTGCTGCATTTCTTACTAGATCTGTTTCTGTCCCATTGCAAGGCTCCAAGAGCTGTCAATACAGAAAGATTTACACCAAAATAAGCAGCTAACATGAAGATTCAGCAAAAATGTCACTTGAATTTGTTGTCTTCTAAGGCTCCCATTTGGGTTTCTTTACAGCTGAATTCCCTGGTTGCTTCAGGGTAGACCTGCTAAAGCTTGACCTATTCTCTGCAGGGTTTGATGACTGAAAGGTGACAGCTTAAGCGAACCTAACATATAAGCATGCCATTAACTGCTAGAAGGCCCATCAAAGTGACTGAGATTGTGTGTAAAACAACTAAGCTATCTTCTGGCCAGCCACAAGAAGAAATAATTATGCAGTATGTAATTTAAAAAGCATATAATGATAGAAAATAGATGCAACATTAAAGCAAACAAGCAAGCAAAACAAAAGCCACAAAATGAGAAACTATGTGTATACTGATCTACTGACATAACACTCAAAAAGCAAGCTCAACTAAACAAAAAGCACACAGAAGCAAGCTTCTATCAGCCCAAATAGCAGGCAAAGCTGATGACTGGCTTTACTAGCCAAAAGTCCTCACAGCAGTGAACTGTTGCTATCTCTGTGGGAGTAGATGAGGATTCAGAGTTCCTTTCTCAGCTTTTCAATCCTAGTCAGATGCAAACTGAGCAGACAGAGGAATGGCAGTTTCACATTACTGACCTCTCATAAAAAATAATTTGCAAAATGACCCAGTGCTTCAACATTGATTATCACCACATCCAGATATACATCATTTGGAGAACAGCATAGAAAATGGGGAAAAAAAAAAAGAAAAACACCCACAACCCCCTCAGCACCTCATAATTTAGAAATGGTGACTTTTGCCTCCCTTTAATCAGAAATTATTTAAAAAATAATGCAGTGTATCGTCTTAGATATTTTATTTTATTATAATTTTCAGTTGCTACTGCCTTGTGATAAAAATTTATGTAGCTGTTGAAATATTTTTCTATAGGTGGGCAATGTGCAGAATTTAATGCACTAAAAGGAACTGTAATGAATGCCACTTGAGCACAAATTGTCTACAGATGATGCCAACAGTACGCCATTTTGATCCTACTGGTAGAGAAAAAAGCAACTGAACTATAAACCACCTGCATCATCTACATTCCTGCTGTTCCCCTCCCTCATTTCCTCCCCTCCACAGCTTTTTTAACCTTTGTACAACACAGAAACTTCACCTCAGTCAATTTGCTCAAAAACTGGTAAAAATAACCACTGATCAAGAGCTGAGATCAGATGTTCCAGGTTTCAGCCCAGAGTGAATTTTTATTGAAAGAACAGGAAGAGTTTTGTATGGAAATACCAAACAGAACCTTTGCAAAAAAAATCTGCAAATAGCACTGACATGATACTCTTCTGCAGGAAAGCTGTTTGTCAGAAGCATTTTTATAAAGTGCTAAGTTTAAATGCAATTAATTACCTGTGCCATCAGTTTCAAACCTAAACATCTGTAAGCCTTCCTGCCTGCACAAGTTTGACAGCAAACCAATGAGAAAACTCTACTGCTATTGCTTAGAAAAGGCAAACATCTAGGTGGAGTCTTTGTAGAGTCTCATTTTCAAACTTTATTCCTACATCCATGTCTATATTCTTAGCTATATCAGTTCAGAAAGACACCAGTTCCTCTTATGAAACTGACAGCTGCGATAGATGCCAGATGTTCTCTTTTGATTTATTTATTTTTGGTGTTAGGTGCATTTTGCTAAAAGGGTGAAGCTGGATGAGAGAAAAAGTGCCTGCCTAACTGCCTAGTCCTTGCGTTCTCACCCTGGGGCAGGGAGTATGGGGTGACTGCTCCCTTGGGACAGCAAATGAACAGTTGATGGCACAGGAGAAGCCAGGAGTACTTCTAGCCAGCTAGCAATCTCCAGGCATGAAGACTTAAGAGGCAAAGGGGTCTTGCATATGGGATGTTAAACCCTTGCCAAGCCTGCCTGATGGAGCAAAGAAGCCTGTGGAGCCTTCTCAGAAGCCAGCTACTGGAAAATATCAAATGACAAGTAAAAGCTTAAAGAAGACATTCTTCTCAAGGGGCTCGTGGATGGCAAGGGGATTTATTTACAATACCGTGTGTATTTGATCTCTTTCAAATCTGAGTTCTCAAAGTCTGATCCCATCTAGTTTATTATTCTTCTATTTAAAAGACATGAGCTTCAAAAGCTTTCTGTCAGCTTTTTGACTGCTCTTTCTTTGAAGTGATAATTGCCCCAGCAAGGGCAATTTTAAAACAAGGTTCAAGACAATTTGAGGCTCTACCATAGTAGTTTAAATAAAGTATCACAAATGTCCTGTCTTCTTTAATAAACACCTGGAAACAAAGAAATATAATATGTATGGAGGCATTTTGCATGAATTTGCAGTGTGATACACACTAATAAATGGATTATCTATATACTGAAATGTCCATGCAACACAAACAGCAGCAAATATCTCTGGCTCCCCACAAAAGGCAGCAGGAAACACCAAGCTTCTTTTTAAAGTGTCTCATACTAAAATGCAGCTACTGTGTTGCACCCAGGAGACAGTATTTATTCCTTCACTTTTTAAGAAGGTTATATGAACAACTACATTTGCATTCCATGGCTAGTTTCTGAATATTACTTATTAGTTTATTGTGGTAGTGAGTAGGCAGCTCAGGTGAGCACAGAAATGGAAGTTTTGTTCTTAAGGACGCTACAAGCTCCATCCTTGCCTTGCTCCTGAAACAAGATATGTAATTGCATTGTACATTCCAATATGCCCTAAGTACTTTATTTCAGTTTTCTGTAATTTCCAGGCACATATGATGTAGTTAATTTGCAAGGTATGAAATATGCATAAAACACTTGTTCCTAAGCAGACACACTTCATTTACTTTACCTGTCATTCTTTTCTGTGGAAAAGTTTTCCTTTCAGAATGTTTTCTGGCACAGAAGCAACCTTGAAATCGGCATAGTATAGGTTATTATGAGTAAAAGACAGAGTCATGTATTTCAGCTGCATTAATTAGTAATTGTTGAGACTAAAGACCACTGCAATAAAATGGTCTCCTTGTTCCCAGTCTCAAATATCTGTACTTTATTTTTTTTTCAGAGAAAAACAGAACGATCATATAGAGTCATGCAGTGAAATCTTGCAAAAGGAATTATATCAAAGAGAGAAAAGAAAATTACAAATTCACACTGTCATAAAAAAAAAAAAAGCCACATTTCATACAGGGCAGAAAAAGCAGGTGGAGCTGTTATTTGCAGCAGCCAGAGAGTAGAATCTCTAATGTTCTTTCTCTATAATGGCTACATTTTACTAGTATGTTGATTCACATATTTGAAGAACGGGGAAAAAAAAAACCAAACAAACCCAACCCAAAATGACACAACAACCCCTCCAAATCCTACAGGGTAACTTGCAGATGTTTTGACAATACTAACTTGACATATGCAGCTATCTGGGGATTCACTCAACAAAGATTTCTTCTTTATGTTAGAGCTGTTCCCTCTGTCATGGGAATAATGTGACCATTAGCTGGAACCAGAAAGATTTCTGATACTCTACAGGTCATGCCAAAGTCCCAGAAATTGAATACTCGTGACACGGAAACAATCCCTGATTTTCAGGATCTGACTTTCTGAATGCAGTACCATCATTGAATCTGAAGTTGATTTCAAAGGATTTATATTGTGTTTCCAGATATACTTGGATATACTTGAGAAGACCTTTTGATTTGCTCCTAATGAATTCAGTACATGAAAATGCCTACAGGGATGATCTAACAGCACTTTCTTATAGTTGTGTATCAAAATCTGTCAGGCTACAGACCACCACGAGGGAAGGAAAGGTAAAGAGACAGAAAGGACATATACAGGAAAACAAACTATTACTTTGTTGAGCTTTCTAAGACTTCATACTTCTATTCAAAACATTTCAACGTCCTTTAAAAAAATCATATACTCATTATTCTATTGCTGTATGAACAGTTTGCCCATTTCCAACTGATACACAGTTGTCCAATTGATGCCAAACCTATCTAGTAGGTACTTGCATGGCATCTGAACTCCTAATATTTTAAAACTTGCCAACTATTTGTATGTGGAAAGAAAATCTTTTTCCTTCCTCTTTCATTTCCAGTCATACAATCTGATTATTTCCCTACAGGGACAGATACAAGGCTAGGGTGGCAGCGTGGATATTCAGTAATCACGTTTTCGATTTCTTCATGTGGTGAGGCATTTTTACCTCTCACTGGAAATGAACATTGCTTCTGTGAAAATATCACTTTTGCTTTTATTACCAGCTGGTCATGACTCCAAGAGAGTCCAAAGGTCAGAAAGGCAGCTGATCTCTTAATCAGTCTAGAGCCATGACAGGTCTCAGTACTGGCACAGAAACACTGGAATTGAGTCTGCTTTCACAGGCAGAGGGAAAGGCACTTGGTAAGTACATTAGAAGTTTCTATTCAACCTATTAGATTAGCTGACGTATGTACTATTGGAGTCCTTTAAAGCTGACATAATTTATAAGTAAAGCTAGCAGAAATAACAAAAACCTGAAGATCACAGATCTTTGTGATCTGTATGAAGAAATCTTTGGCTAATTGGCTGTGTACAGTATTCTGCTTGATATTTCATATACCTTGTTATATTTAAAATATCTGTATTTGAATATATATAATTTACATATAACTTAGTACATTCTGTTAGATATTTAGTATATGTACATTGCAGACACATGATGATTTTTCACCCATTAGGAAAGTGATCAGAAACACAACTGAGTTGAAACAGACATTCCAAACTGCGTCTTTGTGTTTTGCATCCCGCAGACGCTGTGGATACATCAACTTCACTGAATTTTCCCACCCACTAATGTATTTACTTATTAAAATCAGGGCATCACTAATTTTCGTAGAAGGTGTTAGGTAAGGTTTTTGAAATGGAAGAACAGCATAACAATCCTCAGAGATTAGTTTTACTTTCATTTCGGTGCATTTCTCTCTCTCTTTGAACCCTTCTTAAGTACTTGGTAATCAAAAGGAAGAAACAATGGGATCAATAAGAACATATTTCTTCTACCTCTAATTATCTGGTCATCTACTTTATGCTCTGGCTTGCAATCTAGTAAAAAAAGACTAGACTGCTTTCAGCTCAGAAATACTGCTGAAATTTTTCATTAGCTTATTTAGAGAGAAATCTCCATCAGCAACCTGCTTCTCCCTGTTATATCTTTCAGATTTTTTTGCATGTTAGATAATGCATATGTCAAGGAGTACAGCAAACTGCCTTTATTAAAAGAGGTGCTGACAGCCTCAGTGAAGGATCTTCTCTGCGCTTACTGACTTGAAAAGGCCAAAGCACTGGGGACCCAGAACCTGTTCATACAATGTTATCCGCTATTTATTAGGGTGAGCTGTATTTAAAGAAAAGCCTTAAATGCTTAGAAGGAAAATCCAAAAATCAAGGTAATTTCTTCAGTGAAACAAAGACAATTCTCCACTTCCTACAATATGGATAAAATGAAAACAGTCTAAGGTGACTTAGAACAATTTATGATCGTGAGCAGATCCACTAAGTGAGGTTTCTCCAACTGCTGCCAACTGACAAAAGAAGGCCAGGATGATTATATGCCCTTCATGTATGGAATAAATATGGTAAAACTCCTGCATGCCATATTTTCTGCAATGAACTACATTTTCTCTCACAATCATTTTCTGTATTCTCTTCAGTTTCTCTCTTCTGAATATTAACGAAACTTGGCAATATGCAAAAGAAGAACTTGACTTCTATGCTGCTTATAATGCCTGGTTACGGTACTAAAGAGGCACTGCACGTATATTCGGCTCATCACTTGAAAATCATAAGGATGACATTTATTGTCTAAGTATGTCATAGAAGATCTGCCTCACTTTCACATAAGAAAGTTAAGTTTCAAATCCTTCCAAAACATACAGGTTTTGAAATTTGAAGATGCTTTATTGTTTTGGCATAATGTTTAACTATACCCCCCAAAAATAAAACAAAAGTCACATTAGTCTTTGTCTTACAAGGTCTGCTCATCTAGTTCCCTCTGCAAAGGGGAATTACACGATTTCCTATTATACTAATGAATCTGGACATGTGCCACTGCACAGTAGCCTAGAAAATCTCTAAAATCATACTTCTCAAATATGCAGCTACAAAAATTAAAATTGCAGAATGATCTGGCAAGGATAGAGATGGACAGAACTGAAATAAATTAAATTAAATAGATAAAAGTAATTGGTAATCTTATATAGCAAGTTGGATACTTATATTTTGAAAGCCATAATACAGGAGAGAAGCCCTCAGGATTACAGAGGAAATTACTTAACTATGTGTTCAAATGCAGCACCACTCTAAAAACGATGAATCCTCTTCTAAGTTGTACTGATCCTGGCAATTATGTTAAAAGGCAAAACTAATGCTACAATATTCCAAAACTGCATACATCATACTGTGCTATATATTGTAAATTACAGATAGAAACAGGTTCTCAGTTGGGAAGGTAATTTCTGAAAGCCTAATGATGGACTACTAGTGTATAATACCACAGAAATGAAAATAATACAATGGAAAGCTGTAATAACAGTCCATACCTACCTAAGAAAATGCTAATAGAAGTCAGATTTCACACACACACTTTTGAGGGCAATACTAAAAACACAAATCAGTCTCTTTTAGGCTAGTGAGAGTTCATTGTAAATGAGAAATACTAGGTAATGATATTCTTGAAAGAGAAGGGATAAATAAATACTGATCCTCTTGCAAACTAAAACAAAGGTACATGGATTTCCAAGTTTGTTCTTCAATGAAGAACAGAGCAGGCAATTTCTCCTCATGCTACTGATGTTGATACTAATTACTGTGTTAGCAGTACTTAAATGATTGCTGACCAAGGCCAAGTAAAGCTTGTTTAGGTATTAACAACTGTCTAGCCAAACAGTAGAGAGCTCCGCTAAGACAGTCCGCATATTTTAAAGAACATCAGTTACAGTATACTCACTTTTTCCTCAGGAGACTGTCCTTTATAGTCACTGCTGGTGACACTCATGTGCTGCCTTTAGCTTTGGATGCAAGGAATCCTAAATGGTGGGGAACAGAGAATAACTCGGCCAAATTTTACATGTAGCATCACTGGAAATCCAGTTTCTCCTCAAACTGCCCACATGCAGTATGTTTTTCATAGAATCATGGAATAGTTAGGGTTGGAAAGGACCTTAAGATCATCTAGTTCCAACTCCCCTGCCATGGGCAGGGACATCTCACACTAAACCATGCTACCCAAGGCTCTGTCCAAGCCAGCCTTGAACACTGCCAGGGATAGAGCATTCACAACGTCCCTGGGCAACCCATTCCAGCACGTCACCACCCTAACTGTAAAGAATTTCTTCCTTATACCCAATCTAAACTTCCCCTGTTTAAATTTGAACCTATTACCCCTTATGTGTCTGCAGCTTACCGTGTCTTTAGGAAGCTGCATAATTTAATTATACCTGTCCTTCTCTAACCTTGTGGACAATGACATTACAGTTCTGCACATTCCCTAGCTAAACCTAATTATCCCATCATACTACAAATGTTTTTAGTGGCATGAATAAAAAAATACTCGTGGTAGAGTCATGCTGATGGTATTGCTTCAGATTTCTTGGAAAGTCAAGGTAGTCTAATTTCTATAGCGTGCAGACCTGTTCAAACATACTATCTCAGCAGAATTTGGGGAGACTTCCTCACTTATTACTGGTCTAAGAGAAATCTCTCTCAAAGTGAGAACAGCTATAAGATGCTCCTGTTCCTTCTGCACTTCTTGATCATTTATGTAGATGCATAAATTAACATCATTCTTCCTGTAGCAGATGGCTACATTGGCTAGACATGCGGTAGGAATATTCATTCGTGCTAACTGCATTACGAAGTCAGACTCCCTAAACTCCTGCTGCAGTCAGTGAAGCAAGACAGCTTCCTCCAGAGGCCAATTAAGAACAGGTCACTGCCTTGAAAATACTACAGAACCTGAACAAACTGGCAAAAAAAAAAAAAAGTCATCAATGATTGATGTGTGTATCTGCAATAAATCCAGCAACTAATTCTAATACCAATGTAGACTCAAATGTGTATGTCAACACCGAAGATATTAGTGTGTTAATGATGGCTTGCAGATCCCACCATTGAGGGAATTGAAATATGGAACAAAGTATCAGGGGAGATCTGAGATAAGGATAGTGCAATTCCAGAGAGGACTCTCAGAAAGCTCTTGGTGATTTTAACATCTTTAATGATAGAGCTCTTTAAAGTTTTATGAGGTCTCTCATATAGCCTAGCAGCAGACAATCTGCCTCTGAACCACAAGAACACAGATGCTTCCTCTTCTGCGGGAATTGTCTTAGTTTTCTAAATGCATGTGTATTCTGAAGGAAACTATTAACGAGAAATAGTGATGGAAACAGATAATTACAGGATGAGAGCGTCTTTCATAGAAGCAATGACTGAGAGACTTAGATTGCTAAGTATGAAGAGGCACCAAATCATGCACTTAAACGAAATTCGAAAGAAAAAATTTGGTAGTAGAATGTTCTAGACCTCTAATTTTCTGAGGAATCTGCTCGAATTGAACACAGATGGAGAAAAAAGTTGGACAAAGTGACCTCCAGAGGTACTTTCTGATGTGAAACACTCTGCAATCTTGTGATTCTAGATGGTTTTGGGGTAAAGAACCTGTGTATCACAAAATTCAGTAATGTGACCAATCCTGAAACACCAACAAAAAAGCCCTTTGGTGGATATTCACTAAGATTAATCCTCTTTAGCTTTTCCCATGTGATTTTCTCCTCATGGAGATTTTAGATTTAACACTTAGTTTCTGCAAATATGCTTCTAGTGCAGCTCTATTCTATAAGAATGGCTTCAGAAGTGCAGCGACTCAATCTTTGGAGCACAGAGAGGAGGTCAGACATATTCACCAAGTACTATGGAATGTGATTTGGAAGAAAACCACAAATATTTGACACACAATGGCACAGTGTATCAATATTGACAGCTGCACTGAATAAAAACTCTACCATGAATAAAGGCATTATTTACCAATCAGTAGACACTGGCAGTAATAGATGCATGGAAACATGCTACCATTGGTAGCATTTATCCCTGCTATTTGACATTTTGGGGGCCATTCACATACACCAGATATATCTGATTATACTGGAAGAAACCTGTCCATGGACAAAACCCAGCTGAATTCATCATGGGTTTTGCATTGAAAAAAATATTGCAGGAATTTTCTTGTTCAAAAATTAGGGGGAAATATTCTTCTGGTTGTTTCTGCAGTTTAAATTGTAGAAGTAAGTAAAGGACAGAAGCCATTAATTTGACACAGAAATTATATATTGAGAGTAACTACCATTTACAGCTACGCAGCTAGAGAAAGCTACTTAACCCTCACACTTAAAGCAGATGATTAATAATCATAGAATCATAGAATAGTTAGGGTTAGAAAGGACCTTAAGATCAT
>JASSUY010026371.1:0-23111 GCA_032466535.1 Forpus xanthops | reverse complement strand
ATGCAACTCCCATGGGTTGAGATAAGAACCGTTCAGTAACTAAGGTATAACACAAATCACCGCTGCCACCACCAATAGCAACAATAACCAGAGAAAAAACAAGGGAAGAGGACAGAGCTGCTTACCACTCAATGATCGAGCTGTGAACTAACTTCTTCCGGGTTCCTGTCCCCAGAAGTAAAACTGGGCATGATGTACTGTGGTATGGAATACCTCCTTGGTCAGCCTGGGTCACGTGCCCTGTCTCTCCTTCCACCCGGCTTCTTCCAGGCTTCCCTCCTCCCTGGCAGAGCATGAAACTCGGTAAGTCCTTGGTCAAACCAAAACATTCTAAACTGCAACTATAAACACTGGCATTATCAGCACTGTTCCCAAGCCGAAAACCAAAAGCACAGTGCTGCACCAGCTACTACTTAAACGAGAAAGACGACTGCTGCTGTTGAACCCATGACACCCTCGTACCTACTTGCTGATAACATTGAACCTGCCTGTTTGTGTAGATCATTTATTTGTTGTTAACATATTTTGATTGTGGCAGTTGCAGGAAGCTGTGTTTAGGCCCAAAGGCCAATGTTCTTGCTGCAAGGAATTTTGTGACTGATTCATACTTGATTGGATTGCTGGGTCACAGGAAGAGACCAGACCCATGTCAAGTATGTTTAAATGGAAAGAACATTTATTTTCTAATATCATTGTTGCTTCGGGTCCAGTTTGAGGAAGCAAATCTCTAACAGTACTCTAAGGCCTTACAGGCACTGAAAAAATCACTTTTCTGTGTGCTTCAAAAGAAACGTCAAAAGAATTTAAGTATTAATCCCAAGTACCGTGAAATGATCTACAGAAAGTTGTCGTTAGGATAACTTATGTTTTGTTAAAATCCACCAGTATTTGCCAAGCCAATATGAAATTCTTTGAGCATTTCTGGCTGTGACAAAATATTAAACTCTTGGCACAAAGGAAAGCAGAGAATATTCATTTGTCAAGCTTCAGCTTTGCTATACAGTGAGTGCAACAAAGCAAAGCAACCAAGAGAAGCAATCCTTGAGATTGTGCTACAGACCTTTGAAGCTCTCCTCTATGATCTTTCATACACAAGCTTCCTGTTACTACCCACCTGATGGTCCTTGCAATTTCTATGGACCACTGCTCAAAAAATTTTTAATGTCTCAGAGAACATAAATCCAGAACAGATCTCAGATCACCCAATCTATATGCCTATACCATAAAAGCAAAATGAAAATTAACTATATTCAAATATTTCCTGAAGGTTTTACCTAGCTTGTTCTTTGATTTTCCACACATTTCCTCTTCTGCAGTATCTTGCCTAAAGCAAGATTAATTTTTTAATTCAAGTTTCCTTTAATGTTAGACCTTGCTCGCAAAACAGCCTGAAATTCAAGTACAAAATGAGCAGTGGGACAGACTTGGATATGCTGTGTATATTTAAGAAGTACAATTATATATCCTAAAAGTGAAAGGTTTTTCTGAACAGTAAAGGTGAAGTTGCTGTGTATAAACTTACACTATTTTCAGTCAGACAGGCTGAAAAACTTTCATATAACTAAGTTAGGCCCAAATTTCTTGGCCTGACTGAACTATCTGCCCTGAAACTAAGAAAGAGAAAATATGCAAAATGACTTTACATCCAGCTCATACTGCAGATGCAGATCTTGAGGCCGGATGAATTCTAGGCAATATCTAATGTAATAGGTACAGTAATGTACAACAAAAATAGTTATTGTCTCTGGCAGCTTTCAATGCCAATTCCTCTAATTCCTTGAGACACCAAGCAATAGAATCCCTTCCCTCAGATCTTATCTCTTGTGCCAGGAATGGAAACATATAAAGGCATAATAGAGCACATCCGTGCCGTGAAATCATACCCCTGAGCAAGGTAAAACCTCGTGTGACAAAGCCACTATCTTCAGTGAATCACCAGAGCAGGAAAATTGGGAAAGGGCTTCACCAACCTTGCAAAATCTGTCACTTTTATTCCTACTCACCTAAAAACACTGGGTGCAAGAGAAGAGTGACTGCAAAGTACAGCCTGTGAAATGATTGATATGTATGACTGTGTCTGAATAACATGTTTCCTGTGAGTGAAGCTTGACCAAAAATTTTATGGCACGTAAAGCAATACTGTATCTCTCCCAGATTCCTCTGAAGAGAGTTGCTAACCAGTAACACTGGCCATTAGTGAGGAGTTTTTCTCTTCTTTCCAGAGTGGAAGCCCTGTTTCCTTTTTATTCTTCCCACCCACACCCCTCCCCTTTTTTTCTGTTTTCTTCATTGCACACCTACAAAACTCTTGTCCCTATTGTATGTGAAAATATGGATCTGCCATAACTAATTCTATTTTTCTGGCCTTGCATTTTTGTGGATAAATTGTGAGAATATTTCCTGATCTGACTGATCTATAAATCAGCAGTAAGTGTTAAGGAGTGACCAAGCCCATTGGGCTTGGGGTCCCATGGGGTTTCCCATTCCCTATTCACAAGGGTAACTGGATCCATAATATTACTGTGGCACCACAAACTGAGACACAGGAAAGGGGACATATTCATGTGCCACCACACACACACATGTATAGACGATCCTTTTCCTCATGTTTACATGCTCACTCATACATGCATTTGTCCTTTGTGTTTTCTCTTCTGCTTTCAGAGTATCAGTAAGTTTTCTTATTACAAAGGCCAATTTCAAGTGAACTACCGGAAGAGTTGCTCGCAGTGGAGCAGACAGAAAAATGAGTTGTGCATGTGAGTGTATGCACACATCCCAGAGGATAAATCAAACACTATTAATATACTTTTAATTTGAACAAACATTTTGTGGGAATTTGCAGTAAAATGTGCTGATCTGATGACAGAAGTCCTCTTGTAGATTAATTTGAGTGAGATTTTTCAGGATACTCAGTGGAAAATTAGTGTTTCATGTCTCCAGTTGGAGGGGCATGCACATTTGGAAGACAGGTAATACTGTCATCCACAACATCTTGTGCTTCAAAATATTTCTCTTGTTAGCTATTAAGAATAGGTGGGTTATTCCTTTCACTCTGCACTGCCTTTCTTTGAGCTCATTTAGTCCACCAACAGCATACCTTGCAAGATTCAGACATTCCTTCATGGAGTCTACAGCTTAAGAAATGCAAAAACTTTAATGTCTATCTCATTGCATTTAATAGCTCTCCTTAAAAAAAAAAACTGTGTTAGTGCTACTTTTTAAGGCAGTTACAGAAGACATCTTGTGGGGGTCATTTATTTTACTAACAAGCAGAATTCCTAATATCAGTGTAACATAGTTAAGTCAAAAGTCCAGCAGCTGGGGGAGAAGGAGCCCTGTCTGAGGTTCTGGTTAGGGACTGCCTGGCTGGGGAGTATTGCATCCAGTTTTGGGAAAGGTACTGATAAACTGACACCAGTTCAGCAGAGGGCCACCAAGCTGATCAGCAGACAGGAGCACTGGCCCTGTAAGGATAATTTTCAAAGGGACAAGAGTTTTTTTTCAGTGTGTTGAAAAGAAGGCACAGTAGCAGTTTGTCAGTATGTGTAGGGCTGTTACTAAAAAAGACAGGAAAAAACCCTTCCCAGTGGTCCATGATGGGAGGATGAGGGACAACAGGTATAAATAGAATCAAGAAAGGCTTATGCTGGACGTTAATGAGGACAGTCAGGTCTCATGAGGACAGTCAAGCAGTGGAGCAGGTTGCCCGGGGAGGTAGTATAGCCTCCATCCTTGGAAGTTTTCAAGTTCAAACTGGATAAATCCCTAAGCAGCTACCTCACAGCTGAGTCTATTTTGAGCAAGCAGTTGGCCTGGAGAGCTGCTGAAGTCTCTTCTGAGGCGAATCATCCTAGTGTCAGTGGCACCTGCAGTGCTGGCAGTGCTCTCCGTGGCCTAATGTTCTGACCACCAGTTTTGGCACTAGACAAAAGCTATTAAGCACACATTCATGATATTTCATAGCCACAAAAGTTGTGATTCTAAGCAGAACATAATTTATAATTACATTATATGAAGTGTTTAACTGCTGAGAGGTGAAGCTGGTCTAGGAAACATGGCAGCAGGACTGTAACAGCAAATAAGAAAATTCAATCACTAATTGAGACTCTTCAGGTTCCATTCCAGTGGAATAATAGTGCCCATAATCATTCATAACTGGATTCCAGTCCACTGAAACAAAGGACCTAGAAATGAAACAAAACTTACCAGGTCAATTTGCTAATTAATATTTATCAATACCCTAAATTCTCAGAATAAAAATATGCATTTGTTACTGGAATAAGCACAGAAAGAATTCTCAAGTGTCTTCTTATATTACCCTTATGATTTTTGAAAGAGTAGTTTCTTATTAATTTTTATCTCAAATGGTGTTATTCATGCAACTACCTTCTTATGCTGAAAAGTTCATTAGTATTTTCAGAGTGAATTTGAGATGTAAGTAGAAATAACACTAGAATTTTCTGCTTTTGGTATCCATCTGATGCACGGATTTCCAAACATCTCTGGCTTCGTAGTAGGCCTTTAATTCTTTGAAAAGAAACTAGTAACATATTTTGGTTTTATTGTTACAGAAATAAAATAAATAAACCACCACATTTTCTAACTCTTCTCCAATCAAAAGAATTTTTAATTATGGTATTTTCCCTTTTTAGTGCTGATTATTCTATTATCTCCTATATAGATGAAAATTGAGTCCTGAATTACTCCAGATTATTTTTAATTTTTTCTGTGGGCACAGAAACATAAATATAAGAATATACGTTAAAATGACATTCAGAAATATAATTAGTATGTTAGGTAATATGTGTGTAAGCTCCCATTAGGAGCTTTGTAAATTGAATCTTTAAATCAGACCAGTGGGCAGGTCTTGGGCCTTTTTTGATAGAAAATATTAATGCTTGCTTTAAAAAAAAAAAAAAAAAAAAATCCAATAATATAATTCTTAGAGAAATAGTTATCTGGTTTTCTCTGGTTTTTCAAATCCTCACTGAGGCAGGATTGAGTTACCATATGCTGGTCTTAAGTAGGGGGACGAAAATGTCAAGCTGAGATTTACATTTAAGTTCCATTGCTGCACTTTATTATTAATATAAGTCCAGTCAGTAGTGCAAAGCAAAGGATCAACATATTTTAAATAAGCCTTCAGCAATCAATTAAAAAGAAGACATTTAAATATCTCATTCACAAAGGAGAGTAATTACTCAGGATGCTTAAGAACCACAGCATCTCTCATTAGGTCTTATTAATTGAAAAAAGTGTTTATACCATTTTTCATGTTAGTATGTAGCAATAATGTGTAAGTATGTGATAAATACCTTAGCATAGTGAACAGAGTCAAGGATTTAACACATCACTTGGAACTGATGAAGCAAATTAAGTAAATGAAGAAACACTAGAAAAACAAAAGCAAAGCAGTAGATATTAATAGTGTAATTTAATGATCCTTTTAAATGTTTTCAGCAAAAATTACTAAATCTGACATTAAGTTTCTTTGTGGATCTTCAGACTTCAATCAACACTCTCTTTTCAACTTAGTAGAAGCTGCAAAACATATCCCAAAAGAAAAATCGAGTAACAGGAATCACAGTCAGAAAACTGAGCTGGCCCTCCTTCCTCAGTAAAAGCATAGTAAAATGGTTGGTCCTACAAACTCTGAAAGACCTAGAATTACAACTCTTGCTATTGTATTTTAGCTTTCTTATCTTTTGCTGTTTCTGTTAATTCTCAGTTTTCTACAGAGCATCTGCCTTGCCTGCCTTCCAATCTAGCTTTCATCTGCCTTAACTAGTAGAAGCATAATGAAGGCTGTAGTCTTTTGATCTACCTACTCATTGGCATATTGAGGCCAAAGTATCAAAAAAAGACTGTTAATTTTTACATGCCTCCAGTGTTTTTTTTAAAAAATCGTGTCCTATAGTTTTATAACCTTCATCATACCTATAATCAAAGCTATAAAGTTTCAAGAACTAAGAAAATTAAGCTTCCCATGATTCAGGTCATGTTTCAGGAAATTTTGTCCATGCTGAAAGAAGACTGCCACATGACTCACCCACAGAAAACAGAATAACATAGTCATTAGGGTTGGAAAGAACCTCTGGAGACCATCCAGTCCAGCCCCCCTGTCAAGGCAGGGCCACCTAGAGCAGGTTACACAGGAACATATTCAGGCAGGTTTTAAATGTCTTCAGAGAGAGAGAGTCCACAACCTCTCTGGGTAGCCTGTTCAGTGCTCTAGCACCTTCAACATAAAGAAATACTTTATGTTCAGCTGAAACTTCCTGGTTTTCAGTTTACGGCCATTTCTGTTCATACTGTCATTGGGCACCACTGAAGAGTTTGGCACCATCCTCCAGGCACCCACCTTTGAGATATTTCTACGTATTAGTAAGATCCCCTCTTAGTCTTCTCTCTAGACTAAACAGACTCAGGTCCTGCAATCTCTCCTTAGCCCAAGCATTCTCCTTTTGAAGACTAGGAAATGTACTTGGAGCTCTAATTGCAGTACTCCTCACACTCTAGACTTAAGATTTTTAAGTGGGCACTTAGACAAATTACTGTAAGGAATGTTGTAGTGTTAAGAACACAGAGGAGAATGCTTAATTAGTCTGGGTTGGCTACCTACCTGCATGCTGATTCTGACATTCTTTTTCTCACTTCTGAGGTTGTCCATCATCATTTCAGTAGGCTTCCAACACTCTAATTTAACAAAACCACAAAATGTGGCAAAACCAGAATTACTTTAAATTGATTTTCAGACTCCAGAGTGACAAAATTTGTTTTACAGGCTTCCTTTATGGAAGCTGAATACATCTTCAGCTCTTAAGGAAAGAAAAAAAACACAGCAATGCTGGAACATTCTGTTCCACAGAACACTCCCACTATCTCAACTGTGCTTATCATTAATGTCTTCATAGTGATATTTTCTTTTTAAAGAGCTAGAAATGTACCAGCTGTTTACTCCCTTTTCACAAGGTCAGCATAATTTCATAACAATAAATCCATCACTCACTGGTAGAAATCTAGTTAACTTGGCAGCTCTGGACCTAATATTTGGACTAAAAGAGCAAAAATGGTCTCCATATATTTAAAGAAATTTCTAACGTTTTATTTGGAAAGAGTTCCCTCTCTGTCAGAAATGTTCTTTGTGCCTTTAAATTTTCTAAAATGGTGTGTGTATGTGTGTATGCTTATTTGTCTAGGAAGTTTTGGTTTGTTTTAAATCTGATTCGATAACTTTATTTGGCAAAAATGATTTTTACACCAAGCCAGCATCTGAAATCAATGGTTATCAACTGAGTTTCATTACTGGAATCCACTCCAGTATCTGTTTAACTACATGTTATGTCTTCCACAGAAAGCTTTCTGATAGGATAATGCCTCTGTCCATTTCCCCTGTGTTTTTCTAATATGGAGATTTGATATTTGAACAGTATGACTTCCGGTAAAATTGTTATTTAGGATGCAGGAGCTGGATTGCTCACTCCATTAAATTATTTCTTTAAATTTCTAAAATTTTTCGTTTATTGAAAGCTATTAGAATAGTTCCTATGTTTTGTTCTTCAATTCGTTTAGTTTGCTGACTTCTCTGAAAAAGGTTATGATCATTCAACATGCAGCTTTTCAATTAACTACCTGCTTTCCTGCATAATCAGAAACAGCTCATACATTATATTTGCTTCATTTGAAATAAAACCCAGAAAACTTTACAGAATCATAGAATAGTTGAGTTTGGAAGAGACTTCCAGCACAGATGGACTTTGTAAGTGAACCCAAACCATCTGAACTCATTATGTATCTGTCTTGTCTCTCCGAAACAAATCCAGTAGCTCTGGATAATTTCAAAGTAAAAATTTTATATCTTCTTTTCCTTTTAAAAAAATACATTAATATGCAAATTATACTTGCCAGAAGCAGACTTTTAGTCTAATCTTATATGACAGAATTTGAAATTAGGTGTGTATGACCATTAATGTTAAAAGAGTGCTGCTAACTACATCTGACAACTAAATCTGTAAATTGTAAAATCTTTTGTCTCAATGATCAAATCAGCCTTAAGGAACAACAGTTTAAAAGAGATTATTTCTATTGCTAACAACTGTTTCTAAGGCTGTTGACAGAAAGATAATGCATGGTCTAATATGTTAAGGTTCATCGCATAATGTGATCAAGGTAACCTTTTTGATCCATTTTTGCCTGGGTAGTGTTACGACAAATGTGGGTAATCATAAAATGCTGTTTATGCAAGCTTAAATAATGATTTTAAACGTTATCTTCCAAGCCATTCCCTATTCAAGGCTCCTTACAATGATAATAACACTTTCTCATCATAGTTAATAATATTACCTTTGTTTCTAAAGAGTGGGGCTCATCAGCTTTTAAATAGCAGTAGAATTGGAATAGGGAGCTCAATGACATTTGAAACAAAATAAATTGGATGTTATTTGATAACATTATTATGTGGAAGATAAGTTAAAAAATCTGATATCATTTAGGCCTGAACAGGGAAGATTTTAATATCTGCTCATGCCCTTTAGGAATATTTATACAGAATACTAGGCAAGCACCTTAATATTTTTCTTCCTAGATCCAAAGCAGATGAACTGATGCCAACTAAGATTTTTCAGCAACTTGTGTTTCATAACTAGTTCTGAGTGATAAGCAAATTCTCCTTGACTTTATTTCCTACTGGGAATTTACACATCACCACAAGTTTTTCAGAGTTTAATGATAAGAGGTATTGGACCAGAGTCTGGACAAGGCTTATAGGGCCTGACACTAAGGCTTTTTGGATGAATCTTAAACCCAAGTTTTTAGCTCAAGACCAAGAAAGTAGCATGAAATGAAATAAGTATATAAGCATAAGAAAGTATTTGTTCAGGTTTAATTGTAATTTTTTCTCATAGGGGACCTCATGAACAAAGGTTTCCAAGTGCTTTGTGGGTGTGACCCAAAACAGGAAATGTGAACCAAACTCATACTGGCATTATGATTCTATGATTCTATGAGTATGAGTAGCATGGTATGTACCTGATCATATACCCTTTGGGTTGAGATCTCAGCCTACTCAATGGAATATTTTTCAAGCACAGAAAGCTGTGCTTTTCCCTGATTGCCTGACTGATATTCAATGGGGCATATCCAGGAAAATCGGATAGCCATAAAAACATGTTGGATGTCATGACTGTGGGCAGGTATTATATCTGCCTCATCTTGTACTATGAAAACTTTATTGTTTCTGTCCCTTTTTTTCTTGTGTTCTTCAGGATCATATCAGGCTGAGAATTTGTGGCTGTTCATGTTACACTCTTATACTGACTGAGCAAAGCTGCTGGACTTTGACACATAACAACTCAGGGAATAGACTCAAACTCTTCAATGAGTTGAGGAAATAACACAGATATAAAGCTAGAGATCAAGTTTCTTCCTTTGTCCTTTTTCAAACTAGAGCTTAGAGCTGGCTTTCTGGTGTATGTTGAGGCCTGATCTAGTAATAACACTGAGTCCTTCTTTCTCTGGTGCTATAATAGCTGTCAATCACAGGACTGATTTCTTTCCAAATACTGACCATCCAACAGTTTCCATTGACTTTTTACCTAAGAATGTTCAGCAAGCAATAAGAAAGAGAAAATAAAAAAAGGTATTTACGAGTCTAAATGTCAACTGAAATATATCAATGAAAGTTCAAGCATCTAAAAAGAAGAATACAGAAAAAGTTTCCCAGTTAATCAAAAAGTTAGCTCTGTTTGAGGTTTTACAAAACTGAGAAAAAGATGCCAAAGCATGACGCTTGATCCAAAACAGGTCTGCATATTTTTTTTAATATTTGGGAAACACTGACTGAATTTATTATCTCTGCTTTCCTCTGAATTGGAGGCCTTTAAGAACAAATTAAACCTGAATTCACAGTAAAGTGCATGTATATATTTTGGCAATGGAATTTTGTGTTCAAGTGATAACATCCAATTTACACTGTTGCTTACTTAAAAAAAAAATAAATGCTAACTACATAGTGACAAAAGTTACCAAAACAATTTTAGTCTTTATAAAATCTTCTGTTACAGCTTTCTTTGAGATGGATAGCTCATCCTTCTTTTAATCTGATTCAGTTTGTCTCTGCTATATTTCTTCAATGATATTAGGTATGAGCAAATTTAATCTACATATTCCATCTTGTTTGGTTCTTCCTCTTCTTGCTACAATTCTATGGACTAATTTAATTTCAACTAGGTAGCACTAGGCAGAAACTGGCAAACACTTAAGGGAACTGTTTTTGCTTTTGTCAGCCTTTACCATATTTTACATTACTAAATCATGCTGAACTTCAAGGTAAGTACTATGTAGTAAATTCACAGTAATCTTTTCCAATGTCTCTAAAGCAAATGATTCCTGTGCAAGAAAAAAGAAAAAGCTAAAGAAACTCATTTTTATGTCTAATCTATAACTCTTGCATGTGTCATTCCACTTTTCAGAAATCAAGTTTAAATTACAGATATCTTAAATGTGGTTTCCTAATAACATTCACTGCTTTTAAAGATTGATTGTTCAGCAGTATTTCTATTTTTCCCTTTTGGTACTTTCAATCTACCCTGTGGGCTTTGAAAAGTCTAGTAATATAGTGAGCTTTCAATGAAATTTATTATCCTTTTTAGGCTACATATAAATATCTTAAATAAAACTTTGGCATCAACATCAAAGCACTAAAATATGTCTTCTGTTCTCTCCAGCTATTCCATATTTTATGTGTTTGATATTAATGTGAATGTGATATTCAAACTTAATAAATGTATGGCAAAAGGAAAAGTAAATGTCAATAAGCTTTGTTGAATGCTTTTATTAAATGCTTGTGTTGCGTAAAAAGACAGCTTAAAGAGATGCTGTAAATCCTCTGTGCCACCATTATATAGTTCTGTAGATTACAAAGAGATTTATAATCCACTACATAATGTGTTAAAGAATTAAGTTATCCCAATTGTTCGTGCATTTAAATTTAAACTATCATTTATATATAAACATTTATATATTTATATTTAGTATATCTTTATATTAATATATATTTTAAAATAAAAATTATATTCCAATACTATTTATATTCATTAATGTATTAATATTTCCCTTATTAATGAAGGCTCTTAGAGCTATCTGTTTCTGCCAGCCTTTTACTGTACTTGTTATGTGTGCACAATGAATAGTGCTATCCCAAAAAGAAAGGATGTTCTACTTTTTCTATTTTGTCAAATCAAAAATGCAATAATTAAAACCATTTTCTACTAGTTTTTTATATTTTTGATCACAATTTGAGACTTCTATAAGGGAAAGGACATTATTTCTCTATGTTAAAGTTCTGTGCATTACGTATAAGCTGTGTTCAAGTATCTTTTCATCCACATGATCTGTACAAAAGAGGTCATGCAGTGACCCTTCCTAGAACTACTGCTCAGTTTTCTGGCAGCCTCTTCTAGGAGAGACAGGTGCAGCAGACACAATTTTGCCATCAACCTTGGTAAATAAGATTGAGAACACTAGGAAAATATTTCTGGGACTATAATCTCTGTCCTTATGTGTCCTTCTCTGCATGGTTTATATTCAAGCTATTTAACAGGATAGCATCTTCAAGGAATCAGCTACACTATTCACAGCGTCCAACTCCTCCAAATGTCAGGTGGCTCTGGCTTAAAGGGTACCATGATCAGAGCAACAGGAGAGATGACTTATTTCACATTTTGGGAAGTACTGTGAATAGTAACAGGTCAGTAATTCTCACTGGCTGCTGTGAAGCCCTTGGTGAACATAATTTTTCCCTCAGTGATAAAGGTAAGAGTTATACTGAGAAGAACCAGCACATACATACACCCACCTGTTCTTTCTCAGTGCTAGTCACCTTAGTGCTGCAAGGGACTCCATCAGCCAAGGTAGATATAGCCCAAGGTATCTTTGAAATCAAGAGCAGGTAGTGGGCTGCTTTGGCAAGAGTGCTGGAGAACAGTTCCCTTGGTGATGTACACCAGATGTACCTGGTGATGTAGCTGTTAGCTTTGAAAAGCATATACATGTTTTCCCTTTCCAAATTGAGACATAGCTGTGCAGGGCTTTCCTTAGTGACTTGGTCAGTTACTTCTGAAAGTACTAGATTGATAAATTGAGTCCTCTCCCCCATTTCCCTCACTTTATTTTGCATTACTCATTTATTTCCAGAACTTGCAAAAAAATAAGTGCTGGTAATCAAGGAGTCTTCTTCCAAACTAAGTATTCTTATTACTGTCTGTTGTAAGGCCACTTTGTCCTCACAGTCAGATCAATATTCTCAAATGGAATTCATCTGAGGTCTAAAATTAGATGAAAATATAACTTTAAAAAAATGTCATATATAAATCTGTGTCCCATCTTTCTATAGAAAATATTGTCTGTGCATAGCCATTCTCCATGGCATAGCCAGAAGTTTGAAACTTGCAAATATGTTTCCCTATTTCATGAGCAGCTAAATTACTTTGGCTTTACCAGAGGGCATCTCTGCGAAATGCAGTTATCATAGCTAGCTACTGTCTAGCCAATTTACACGTTCTTAGGATTCCCTCTGCCATTTTTTTTTAAGTTAAAATTCATCTTCCCTTAGCTATTAAAATTCTAATCCTACATACCAAAGTAGAGCATTAAAAGATACCTCTTGCACTTCCTGATGCACTTGACAAGGCCCTAAAACATTTCAGCCAGCCTCCATGAATTTATGCATTAGTGGAATGACATGATTAGCTATTCTTTTAAATTGCCAAATTCAGAATTAGCAACAATACAGTAATTAGGTTTTTATTCCTGTGAATTTTAGTGGATATGAAACTTCAGGCCACATATAAAGAAAGGCTTAAACACTTAAATGAGGATTCAGATGACCTTTAGGTGTACACAAATTTGATTTTGAAAACTCCGCTTGTCTGAGCCCTGAAAACTACCCACATCTTGAACCAGGTTTCTGTCTCAGATCCTGCAGAGCTCAGACCACTGCTGAGATGCCCCTGCCACTCTCCAGCAGTGCCTCAGTCCTGACAGAGCTTGGTGACCTTCTCACATCTCTGGTCTCCGAGAAGCCTGGTATCTTGCTGCCTTTCTCCATGAGGGCTTCCTAGGAACTGGGGAAGTCACCATTTTGATATTTGATTTCTTTTAAAACATGAGCGAGCTATGCTCTTTCAATTCTCAGCTCCAACCACAGCCTAGTAATTAACACAGATTCATAGGACATGAAGCATCACTTGGGTTGAGTGGATTCACTCCCATTTCCTGGGAAGGGATGTGTAAGCAATGGTGGGATACTGTTAGGCTTTTCTTTTGAGTGCGTGCTAGATTGAGATTCATCTATTTGCCTAGTCTCATCTCCACAGGTGGTATATGACATGAATAACCCTTGGATTTAGAGCAGAAACTCCAGTTTTCAGGTGAACCTCAGCAGAATGGCTTTCCTTAGCCTCCCCTGTAGATCTGCAAATCCTAAACAGCATCCACTGATCATCATCAGAAACACTGAATCACATCATCTTATTTCCTTCCTGTATGAGCAGTACATTTCTGCTTTATGCCCACAATGAATGATTCTGAAAAACAAAACCAAACAAAACCAAACAACAAAAAAATGCAGAAAAAAACCCACCCAAAAAAAAACTATAAAACTTGCTTTAATTTAAAGAAAATTAACCAGCACCTACACTCAGAACAAGTTTCCAGGTCATCAGTTCTGCCCAGACAAAGATGCCTACCTGCAAGAGGAGGCTGATAAACTTCAAGATTCAGATTTTTCCCTCTACATTTTTGTAAAGCTTTAGTTGACTACCTAATTCTCCTCATGCACACTGCAAGTGCCATGTTTTGTGGCACATAGTTTTCCTAGTTTTTTTGACATTGCCATGCCAAAAATTAGGTCATGTGATCTTACATTTCCTTTCTGATTTTAGACTATAACACTTGCAAACCTCCTTGCAGCAAAATCTCTATTTTCCCCTCTCTGCTTTGTATCCTTAGCTGAAGTTTTGGTTCCTGTAACATGTCATAATATCAGGAAATAAATCTAACTTTTCCAGTCACAGATTGATGATTCGAGTGGTTGACTTGAAGCACAGTGCTGGGGCCTGAATGTCGGAATCTGAGTTCTGAGCATTTTCTGAAAATCAGATCTCTCAGCCTCCAACGATATCTCTGCTCTTCCATTTTTTGAGTGTAACTTGACTGGCATGGGTGAACTCCCAGACTCTCAAAAGTCAGCAACGACTGTGCCACTGATTTCAGATTGTCATAAAGATCTTTGTCATGAGCATACAAAACCTAAAAAAATCCAGTGGAAAAGTCAGAAAATGGCAGCTGCCTATCTGACATTCTCAGGCTTTCTGTTCCAGTAATGTATATGAATCATGATACTGAACTTTCTGCTCCAGTAATGTATACTGAATTGAACTTCAAAATGAAGGGGACTAATTAGTGAACACCAATGAAAATTAGCAAATGAGATGGAATCAGTCTACATTGCCCCAAAATATAAGCAGAAAAGTCATTTAACCTATTTTCTCTGTAAAGTTGTCACTGTTTGCAATTTAGACTGTTTACCTACAACTTTCTATGAACTTTAAACTGTTATTCTAATTTAGCAGAGTGCCTTGAAGCCTGCTACTCGCTTTCTAGTAAGCTTGATCTTTTATTAGTTACTATCTTTGTGATATTCATTACATTTACATTTTTCTATTTCAGAAGTGAATTCATATTAGCATTCTTTTGTTATCATCAAATGGCAGAATAATTAACAGACTATTTGATCATAGAATTCATGTTTGGTCTTTTGAGTCAAAACTCATAAAAAAACCTCTCGATATTTTCAGGATACTTTGGTTGGTATATCCTTTTATGTTGCCTTATGCTCCTTTTACTGAAAAAGCATCCTTATCTGCACTTTTATGTTAATATACTTTTTTAAGGCACTCTGAACTGGAAATGATAATTTGAATGCAAAAGTGATACTAGTATATACAGTGCTCTAAAACTGAACTCCAGGAATTTTTCCTTGATCATGTCTTACTCCTGCAAAATTCTACTAGAAAGGCCAACTTCTTGCACAAAGATCTATGGGAATATACTGAGCCAAATTTGTTTAACTTTTTTACAAAAGTCAGTGACTTTATGTGCAACACAGTGTCTCTCTCCCACTCAGAGGATTGCCTTTCATTTGGGAGATGAGTGAAATTTGTTCATTGGTACTTAGTGTTTGAATCCAATAGGGAAATTGACAATTTCTCAGCAGGTGATATATAACCTATATAATCTAACATATAACCTAAGGTCAGATAAGAGAGGAAAAGGAAATTCTTAGTATGATTTCTAAGTTTAAGTTAAATCCAAATGGTGAAGCAAAGTGCTTTTTAGATGATTCCTCAAAAGATACTGAAGGAACTACCTGAGGAAGATGCTGGTGGGTATAACTAGACTGTGCCCACAATGGTGAGTCCATTTGTTTGCCAGAAGACTACAGTTATGTATAACGTCACTATCCCTAGGTGTTACCTAGAGACTGAAAATGAAATTATTGCTCTTGCTAAGAGGCAGAACATACATCTGTGCTCAGCTAGCTCTCGTGTAAGTCTGGCAGGCTAATTCAAACTGCCACAGCAGATGCTTGGGTAAGCTGCCAGGGAGTGCACTGAGGAGCACTTACATGCTGTTTCCCGGCCACTCGGCCTTGGAGACAGCAACCTCTGGCAGCAGAGAGGGATCAAAGAACCACAGGGGAAATAGCATCAACTATCACAGTTATTTCAGCAATGTATGACTGCCTTTGGCCTGGTACATTAGTTGCTCTTGTTCCTGCATTTTCTGAATGGCAAATTTTAAAATAAAATGTTATGGAAAAAATCTGAATGTTTTTAAGATAGAGAAATAATTCAGTTGGCACAATTTCCTCCTATTGTCTGCATGAGGAACTACCACAGCAGGCGAGCAGTTCTGAGAGAGACTGAAGGGCAAACTAATGCAGCTTAAAATTGTCGGCTGGGCTCACTGGCACATCAGCCATCAGCCAGACACATTGATGGTCAGTAATTGAGAGAAACAAAGGGTGAAAGAGACTGCAGAAAGATCTACAATTAAAAGCTGAAGGTAAGCTTTGTGTGTATAGCATCTCTCTCTATATAGACTAAGTATCTCTCTCTATATAGACTGGGTAGCTTAACCAAAAACAGAGGTAAGGGAAATCAGCTTTCACTTTTTCCTGGCTGAAAAAATAAAAGGTTTTCAACCTTTTCTATAGCAAAAAAAATTGAATTTATTAAGCAAAGCATCTTCATAAAACCCTCCTCTACGAAGGGAACAGATTATTCTCTTGTTAGATCAGCCCATGTTGGTTTGAAAGCATCCAATTCACTGCTGAATTAAACAAGTAATACAAAGGGGAAGGGGAAGGGTTTGTAGGGAAGGCTCTTTTGGGATACAGATTCTTCAAACAAGATACAATGCAAACTGAATGGGGCACTTCTGTGCTCTGCTAGAGCACTCTGCTAGAGGTTAAAGCCTTGTATTAGACTTTCTGATTTCACAGACCCTGCTGAAGGTTAAACAGGGCTTCACAACTAAAACATTTCTGATAATATTCATTATTAACAGACATCCCCAGAGATATTTTATTATTTACCATTCTGTCTGAAACATGATGGTCAAAAGCTGCTGCAAACAACTAGATTTGTCAATTCCCTCTCCCACCTCTACCACTAAAATAAAATCCAAAAAAACCACTTTATCCACCATTCATGGTGCTTTGACTCCCCAGCTCATTACTACCTATGAGTTGCCGTGCAACGATGGTGCACTTCATACCAATTTCTGCCATATGGATTGTGTGAACTGGACTTTGTCTGAATCTGTGTGTAACTGTGCATTGTTTAGATTATAATAAATCATCTCTAGCACGGTTAATTGCCTCAGGTCCTGGATACTTCTATTGCTGTCCACTTGCCTGAGTGACATATAGCATTTTTTTTTGAAGTGATACCTTTCTTTCACACTAGACAGGTGTCACCTCCAAAGGCTAAGGACTTGTGTCCCTCTTCCAATCACCTTGTCAAAACCTCCCCCCTAGAAAGTGATCCCAGGTGCTTGGAATCCCTTCCCTCTAATTTCAGACTAGTAGCTCCATTATCCCAACATTGGAGCAGCCGGGTGATAATATGCTCAATTGGATGATGGCTGAAATCTTTTTGCATATCCTGCAGTTCACTCAGGGACAGGGATAGAGAGGTCATCTCTTGCTCTGCCTCTTCCTCCTTCTCCTGTGATGGCTCTGTTTCCTCTTCTTTCACTAAACCAGCTATCTTTGATGTACATTTTTTCTTTTGTCTAGGGGCAACTGATAATTTGGTTCAGCCACAGTGCCTGTTGCCTAGGTTGGAGTAGCCACAGTGCCTATCACTTCACTGATAGCTTCAGGGACCTTCTTTTCCCAATGAGGGTACTGAATAGTGTTGAGAAGGGTTCAGTAAGCATGGGCCAGGACCCAGCACATTGCAGTGATTTGTGCCTCTCTGATATTGCCAGGACAACAACATATGTTTTCCTAAATGTTTTACTAGTTTTTCTGGATTTTGCACTTTTTCAGAGGTGAAGCTCCAAAGCACTGAAGGTGCCCACTGCCCTAGGTACTTGCCCGTACTATCGCGCACACCCTGCCACTCATAACTATCCAGCCTTGGGGCAGATTTCTGGGTCATATTTTTAAATATCTAATAGAGACTACTTATTATTCACCATTTGGTCTGATGGTCAAAAGCATGACAGCTGCTGCTAGCAATTAGATTTCTCAATTCTCTCTTCCACCTTTACCACTAGAAAAAGAAAAAAAAAGAAAGACCAAAATCCACCCTTTTATCTTAGGAAAACTAGTTGACAAAACATCTGAGTCCACTGAAATGGAAAAGGAGATAAGGAATCACATTTATACACTGGAATTCTGTATCTTTTAACTGAGTGCAACATTTGGGTTTGTGTTTCATCTATAAGAAACATTAACCTTTCTTCATAGAATCATAGAATAGTTAGGGTTGGAAAGGACCTTAAGATCATCTAGTTCCAACCCCCCTGCCATGGGCAGGGACACCTCCCACTAAACCATGCCACCCAAGGCTATGTCCAAACCGGCCTTGAACACCAGCAATGGAGCATTCACAACTTCTCTGGGCAACCCATTCCTATCTTATAAATCTATTATTTTTCAATAACAGCTGACAGGCTTCTCATCTCTATGCTGAGAGGAAGCTAGCTAGTTGGTAAACTAGTCAGTTAGCTAGCCGCTTCACTATGAAGCATGTCATGCTGCTGTGGAAGAAAGGTATATTTATGGCTTCAGTTCAATACTGGACAGTGGTTCAGCTCAGCAAAAAAAACTGAGTTTCTTTTATGGCTTGAAATTATCTTCACACCAAGCCAGAAGGTGTTTTCCAATTGTTAAATGACAAGTAGGTAGGCATGCTTCTGGATTTTCTCTGGGTTTAAGTGCATTTTGAATTAAATTGTTTGAACCAGAGTAAGCAGACAATTGCAATTGGACTTTTCACAATCCCATTTAGCATGAATCTCTTTTGAGCTTGCTTTATTGGTCAGCCCAGATGCATACTCCAGAACAGATTAAAATAAGTAGTTTTGTAACTAAAATTACTTTATGAGACATGATTTAATGTTTGTAAGCTACAGCTTTTGCAACTGCTTTGAGTGCTCATTTTCTTCATGAGGAATTATGAACACTTATCAGCAATATTTTTTTCTAAATGAAGTTAAAGGATTGTTTTCTGATGAACAGCAGATTTACTCAAAAAATATATCTATGAAGAGCCTAGGGCTATTCTTGAAATTGAGTATAGAAAAACATACAGGCCAAAAATATGGATTGTAAATTTCCAAATCATTATTATATTTCACCAGTTCTTAAAAATAAATGCATTTCAAAATTAAAAATTTAACTGACCTATTATTTAAAAGAATAAAGGTTTTCAAAAGCTTTTTATAATGCAATATTCCAACAGAATTTTTCAGCTTTACTTCAAATTAAATATTTCTTCCTGTTCCATCTTATACAACATTTCTGAATACAGTATCTTATTTCTACCGAAAGCAAACTAGATTTTACTTACTAGGAAAAAATATCTACTTCCATTACCGGTTCTATTTCTAATAGTAACTTTAACAACTGCCCTGGTGATATTTTTTTTTTTTAATTTTAGGCATGACTGACCAAAAAAATATATCAAATACATTTATTGAGAAAACTATCAGTGTTTTCGTTCATACAGTAAGAATACTTTGTAAATGGACTATACTCTGTTTTTCCTGCAGCATTGTACTGGAGTTACTTCAACATGGTATATTCATCTGTTTAAAAAAAATAAATAAGAGGAATGATTCCTATTTTTGATAACATAAATGAAGCATGATAATAAAAGTGAAAATTTGTGTATAAAAAAATCTGTGTAAGCCCCTGGATCTGTTGGACACTAGTCATTTCTACACCAACTGCCATTCATGATTGCATTCCTAACTATGCCTTAGAAAAAGGTAATTGTTATGTCAATGCAATTATTTCTTCCTCATAATGTGGTAGAGGCAATACTCATATTAAGGTATTAGTGTGTGCTTCTTGGAGAAGTACTTCATGGTTTTGCATATCCTGAAAGGAATTGATAGAAGTAACAGGAGAAAAATGGTAGAATCTCCAAATTTATTCATTATTAAAATTTGACCAAGACATCACAAATATAAATTCTGTGGAGAAAAGGCATCCCACTACTGTGATATTACTGTATGCTGTTGAAATAGCATACTAGTATCTATCGGAGATTAGTTAATGGTTTTGTGTTCAATACATGGATTCAAATATAATTCAGACTGCTCCAAGATTTATTAAGTTTCACAATTGCAGCCAGCTGGAAACAACACTTACTCCAGTGGTTTGATTTTGCTTAACAAAGTGGGTGGGAAATGTTGGTCATGAACCTCTAGTATGACTATCATTAATATTTTCCAAGAATTAGCCATCATCACACACTAATCATAAAGAGGAAGAAGATTCAAAAGAAATGTTTCCTGCCCTTGTTTAAAGTAATAGAGGATAAAACTCTCCTAAATAACTTCCCAGAAGTTTCTTATCTCTACGAATCTCCTGCCTGTCTTCAGTCAAAATGTTTGTTAGATTCTGCTGGCAGATATCCATGGGTAGGTGTGTGGTCTGAAATTCTGCTGGAGCAGAGTTTACAGGAACATAAACTCCCTGTTGTTTCTTTTCCCAGTAAGGGCTTGAAAAAGACTAGCTTGGCTTGAAAACTTGGACAGATTGTGCGACTATAAGATTGCACAGAAAGTACAACTAGAGAATCAGAATATGCACAGAATGCCTCCCCTATAAAGCCCTGGTCACACTGAGAGGTGACCTTTCTCGTTACGCAAGATTGATGAAAAATGCATGGTACTCTAACCAGATGAAAACCAAACTCAAGAGGTCATGTTAAGGGATGAAGGGGAGATATTCATCTGTTATAGTTTAATATATGTTAGCTGTACAGCAGCTGTGCTAGGAGTACTTAGTGTAACTCACAAGTTTTTACTGCATTCCTGGCAAAGGACTACTGTTAAATGACCTGAGCTGTATTTTAGTCCCATAAATGGTTGTGCCTATGCCATGTGACTTTCTCAGAGACAGCTCGCCTTCCCAAACCTTTTTCAGTATGAATTTATTTGTTTTGTATTTGGCAGGTCTTTTCCCTTCTGTTATTATTGTACTTAAGCCTCTTGTTTTAAGCATCTTTCTCCAATAAATAGCTTATTAATTTTATCTCATATTAGCTACACTATATTGCAACTAGAACAAATGTAATCCCCGTTTAAATGACATATGACATCATCATCACTAAAATATTTTCCTGAAAGTCTTTTGCAAACATAGTGAATTGAAAGTTCATTTACTATTCCAGCTCTTATTACAGGAATTCTCTGTAGCTACTTAAAAAATATTAGTGCTCTACCAGAGTCCCAATAAAGCATAATTCATATAACTTCCTCAAACTGATAGTGGTATTTCTGGTTCCAAAGGTATGTAGATCACAAGCACAAATTCTCTGATTAGCATTACTGCTTACTTTGATACATACTTATTATTATTTGTCTGCTGGTGTTGTAGGAGCATCTCAAGCCAGGCTAGTATTCAATGAGCTGCTGTACAAAGTGGGAGCAAATTATAAACCTTGCTCTTAAAATCTAAAGCTATAAATCAGAAATGCATTTAAGTGTCTATGAAGATTTTCTCTCTTCAGAAAAGCACTTAGGCAAATAATTTCAGTTAAGCATATGTATGAGTATTTTCCCATTAAAGAGTAATTTCTGTATTAAATCTCTGAAAGTATGATAAACCTTAGATAAATTCTTAATTTTGCTTGCACAGTCGGAATAATTCCATTAATATTTTACAATAGTTTGTGTCTCTATCTGTAAAAGGTACGTGCATTTGAGAAAATTTCATGCAAAGGGATAGTGATATCATGTTTTCCTAAGGCTATGAAAATCCTGACAATTCACAATGCAGACTGTAAAGTACAGATAAACTAACCTATTTCTTCAGCTTCTTGGTGAATAAACTTGTAATGGTACAGTTCTAACCCTCATAATTTTATAAGCCACAAAGCGTTGTTTTGATTGTTAATTGACATGGGTTTTTTCATTTTTAATGTTTGTCACTTGATGAAATGGATTTCTTTCAATGAAGAAATAATTACTTCATATTAATTCTTCCATGCTATTACCCTGCTGAAGAACTCACTGCACATTTATATTTTTATGTGGCTAAACATTTGCATTAATAGCTTTTGAAACACAAATTCATGGGTACTCTAATTAATAACAATGATACAGTGTAGATTTTATAGCAAATTAACTGTCCAACAACAAGGCTGAACAACAATAACATAAAAGTTACAGAGTGTGATTCATTACAAAACTAACTTACAGTGAAGAAATTGCAAGTACAGAACATTAAATAATTCCTCCATAAATCAACCTTGCTCCTCATTTCCAAATTTATATCAGAAGTACCTGTCTTAGTTAAAAACACTGTATGCATTAGTTACAGAATATAGAAAAGAGGAGAGCAGAACGACATTGTATGTTTGCTTCTTTCTTTTTCTAAAAGTACTGATCATATCACTTTAATCATTGCTATATTTTTGTGAAACATATCTAGAAGCACCTATTGGTTTTCATTTTCTCGGAAGAGTTTGCAACACTTCTTAATCACTTTTCAGCACCTCTGCAAATTAGAAGACTCTTATATTGACAATAAAAAAAACAAAACAAAAATAAAAAAATCCCACACAGTACTTTTTGTGTGGTCAGCAGAATCTGACTTCTAAATACAAGGCAGTGAAGAGTTAATTTTGTATTGTGCATTAAAACCTTTTGAAAGTAGAAACAATTTAGAAGCAACTGATATGCCCAAGTCACCTTAATTCTCACTCACATGGAGGGCAGAACCATTCTGAACATTCGTATTCCTTCCTCCTGCTCCTTTCTGTCTTGTCATAGATAAGAGAGAGAGCAAATGGCAGAGACGACTGAGGTCTGGACTAATGGGAAGAGAAACAGGGAACAGGTAATAGATAAATCCAAGTTGCCATGAGAAAGGGGAGGAGAACGACTCATCTATTGCAGGTGATGTCAAAACCTTACATCTTAACGCCTTCATTAGAGAGAGGGACAAAGTTGGGACATCCCAAGGGTGATAGGGAGTCACAGCTTGAAAACAAGAAAAGAATGTGAAGCTTATAGGCACCGTCATTTATTCTCTCAAGTTACTCCTGTTTTCCATTCTTTTACTCACTATTCTCCTAATATTAATGTTTCATGTCTACCCAAATTTTCCATAATGTTTCCCTTCTTTATCATAGAATCATAGAATACTTAGGGCTGGAAAGGACCTTAAGATTATCTAGTTCCAATCCCCCTGCCATGGGCAGGGACACCTCCCACTAAAACATGCCACCCAAGGCTCTGTCCAACCTGGCCTTGAACGCCTCTAGGGATGGAGCATTCACAACTTCCCTGGGCAACCC
>JASSUY010026369.1:0-12494 GCA_032466535.1 Forpus xanthops | reverse complement strand
GCATCCCTATAGGCCCCCTTCAGATACTGGAAGGCTGCTAGGAGGTCTCCACGCTGCCTTCCCTTCTCCAGGCTGAATAGCCCCAACTTTCTCATCCTATCTTTGTATGGGACGTGCTCCAGGCCCTTGATCATCTTTGTGGCCCTCCTCTGCACTTGTTCCAACAGTTCCATGTCCTTTTGATGTTGAGGACCCCAGAACTGCACACAGTACTCCAAGTGAGGTCTCACAAGAGCAGAGTAGAGGGGCAGGATCACCTCAATTGACCTGCTGGTCACACTCCTTTTGTTGCAGGCCAGGCTACGTTTGGCTTTCTGGTCTGCAAGAGCACACTGAAGCTGGCTCATGTTCATTTTTTCATCGACCAGCACCCCCAAGTACTTCTCCTCAGGGCTACTCTGAATCTCTTTGCTGCCCAACCTGTAGCTGTGCCTCGGGTTGCTCTGATAATCATAAAAAGTGCCTTCCTCATCATTAAGAGGGGGCCTGGAGGATTTATATTTTAAAGGGGAAAAAGAGAAGGAGCAGGTTAACCATTTCCTAAAAAGGTACATCTGCTGTGGTTTCAGCTGATTGCCTTTTCTTGGAGTTGTCAACATTCTTTAAAGAGGTAGACAGGAATACAGATCTAGTCATGTCCACCTACATTGCACTACTATAGTGTTTCCTGAGGCTGAAAAGAGAAAAAATATAATATAGAAACAGTGAAGATTTGTATTTATTGTGGTTTCCTATGTTATTTCATTCAGTTACATATCTGTATAATGACAGATAACTCTCAAAAAAAAAAAAATTCAGCTTTATTTTAATTTAGATTGTTGTGTGAAGACTTATCTGAATTATCTAGCTTACTTAGGTATGCATTACTGGACTGGAAAATTCATGTAAACATAATCTAGTGAGATTTTGTACGCTTTTTGGTTTCAGGAGCAAGAGATTCCATGTAAAAAACTGAATCTGGGAGCAAGGGTAATCAGAGATAAAAGAGTTCTGAGAAAAACAAAAAAAAAGGCTGCTCTTTCCTGAAGTCAGTGAGCTTCATAAAGGTCAAAGTTCTCACTATTTATTTAACACTCTTCTTAAGTGGCTGCAGTTTCAATGTTTTAAAGACTACTCTTTTGATAAGAGTAAAAATCTACTCTTTTAAAATCTACTCCTTCAAAAGCATTTTCTGATCCTCATCTTATGCTCCATCAGCTAACAGGGTGACGGAATGTTTGACATTGGTGATGCTCCTCTTTTAACATCTTCAATCAACAGGCAAACCAATGCCAGACAATTTCCTCTTTTCAAAGGAGGGCTGCTGCCCAAAGGAGGGAAGTTGGGTTAACTCTCACCACTCACCTGGAAATTAAGCTTTGGACATCTAAAGTATAGATGCCTACTCCTCAGCGAGGTTCTGTGAGCTCTGTCTACATTCAGTGGAGAGAAACAGGCACTTTTTCAGATGCCTACTTCATGAAGAGAGAGATGTCACTTTAGAAGAGCAGATTTCTCTCCACTGTTGGACAGATGAATCCCCAGCCTATAAATGATCTCTTTCATTCATGAAGACAATGGAAGAAGGTCTTCAGCTTTGAACTTGTGGTCCAGCTACATGATGAGCTATTTCATGCACTCACACTTGAGAGGTTCAGCTGGTCAGATGTTAGGAGCTGAGGACTGCTGTAAGCTAAGTACCATAAACAGTTTTTATTTCTATTATACCCTTTAACATTTGCAGAACACTTGATGTGATGGGAAAAACACTCCAGAATTGAAATTAGAATAAATAAATCTTGTGTTTAGACTCATTTTAATGAGCATGACTTTCTCTTCCTGTAACAGAATCCCCTAAAATTGCTGGCATGTAAAAATCAGGGGATTAAATGCAAGAGAAATCTAGACTCAGAAAACATTTATTAAGCCTATGTCTCAAGGTTGGTATCTTGTTTATGTGGTCATGGACTAAAATTACATTTAGGAATTCTCAATCTATTCGGTTTACATGGATTTTTACAGCTTTTACAATCTTGTATCCTTAATTAGCGCCTTCTGGCGGCCTGGTGGTCTTTTCTATTTACAACAAAATATTGAGTTAACTAAAATTCCCAAGAAGAGGGAGATGGATGGATTTCAGCTCCAGAGGTTACAGGGGAAAGAAATAGAAATATACATTGCTAGTACATAATAACTCTTAATCTAGATATTAGTTAATTGGTAATTATTTTATAAAGGATTTACCTTGCTAAATATGGATTTATCCTAGAGAGCAGAGCCAGAAATTATGTGAATTTAAGAGAGAACAAGGTAATTCTTCCTCCTTGGATGGACAAAGAATGATAACAAACTGTTATAAGTAAGCCCTAGGGAGTAGATTCAAGGGAAAAGGTAGCAGCTAAGGCTGATTAATGTCTGAGAAACAGTAAACCATGAAAGAGCTGGTCAGTGAAGAGATGCTAAGATGTTGGTTGGACTCAGTACAAGTTGCTGTGATAAATGCTAGAATAAAAGTTTGGATAAAAGAAGTGCTAGGAATGGGCTTTAGAGAAAGCCTGATAAAACATTTTTTTATCCTTTTGTAGCCTTGATTACAGTTTTGGGATTAAGCATAAAAAAAAATTAGGTTTTCTTCAAAAACCTGAATTTATTATCTCCTACAATCTCATCAATTTACACATAATCTCAAGATGAAATGGTAATCACCGATAACACCACTCTAAGAGAATAGCAAAACTGAGCATTTTTGGGTGTTTTATTCCTGTGAAGGGTTTGGGGCTTCCCAGAAGCTGGGCTGTACTGTTTCCACCAAGCTGCAAGGGTCAGTTTGAAAGCTGTTGATTGAAGAAGTTAGGACAGTAGCATAGGCTCCCCCACATCAGAAGCATATCAGCATCTTATATGGTGGAGAAAGAGCTTATGACTTCAAGGACTGCACATGTGACATCAGCTTTTGTCTACTTTTTAAACACAGTGGGAAAATGCAAGAGGGTAATAGACTTTTCTAAATTTGTGGTTTGACGTCAGAGGCAATGATAGAAGCACAGCAGACCTGTGTGATTCCTTTGTGGTATCCACTAGTTGAAATGGTAATAGGACCTCTGCTTGGCATCTAAGATAGAAGCTGCTACAAAATTCCTCCCATGAGCAATATGTTAAGTTTGGCAGAACATTATATTGAGCTGATTTTATACTGAATCTTTCCATACTAAGATCTTTGTTTTTCAGTGATGAAATAGTTGTCATTTTAATGATTGAATATGAACAGATGTGTTTAACTTTCATGGTTAGTGATTTCTTTGTTTCTGCTTTTAATTGGTGCCTATAACACTAATGGACTCATATTACTAGAGTGTTCAAGAGGCCATTAGGTTCTTTTATAGAATACAGAATGCTAATGGCAATTCAATATGAAAATTCAAGCATTTTGCTCTTTTACAGAAATATTCATAATGTTCACTTCTGAAAAAGGAAAAGCTTTCTGTTTCAGAAGAGTTCACAGACTACATGATGCTTTCTAAAAATTGTCCCTCGGTTCATTCTTGATGTAAGTACTTGCATTCATGTATGCAAGTACTGATTTATGAAGTGTTCTCATCTATATGCCTTCTGGAATATAATACTAACGTTCAATTGGAAATTTAAAACTCTGCGCCTCTTGCATAAAGAAACCAAACAGTTCCCTCAGACCTGGACAATATTAGTATTGTTATCAGAAATAGTTATTGTAGTCCAAAACCATCCTAGAAAGAGTACAACTTGAAGATAAAAGGAATAACCTTTTCTCTCAGCTTCCAAGAGGTTAATCAAATTGCAAATTATTTTAAGGAAATGGAAGGTGATAATGAATTGCATCTCCAGGCTAGCAGCTATAAATCCACTAGTTTTTTTGGATAACCATTCGGTGTCAGCCCATTTAATACTTGAAAAGGCTGCTGTATCTCTTTACAACTGGTCGGTTATCAAGGATGGATCTACCAACAGAGGATCTCATGATAGTTGCTAGACTTGTCAGGCCATTCATGCATATCTCCTTTCCCAAGCCACTTACCAGAACAAACATTTTTAAATTTTACCCTGTGTGTTTACTATGAAGATGTAAAAATGAAGAAAAGTAAGTTAGAGAATGAGAAATAAGCTGTCTTTAAAGAAAAATAGAAGAAAATATAACCCCAAATTAATAACAGATGACAGGCACTGCTGAAGCACAAAGAAGGAGCAAAGGAAGAGATCCATTCCGGGCAAGTGAAAGTTCATGAAATGATCTGTTCCCCATAGGAGATAGGTTCTTTCTGATTCTGCATCATGTATGTTATATTTATCTGTATTTCATAGGTCCTAAGGTCCATAAGTGATAGAAGAGAAAGTGCTGAATTTGGTGCAATAAACTAAAATGTATGGAATAGTTTCTGTATGGAAAGAGTGACTCTATTTCACATTTCACAATATGGAGAATGTGAATAGACAATATTTACTCATTAGGGAACAGGAACTCAGCAAAAGACAGTGACATCATTAGGCCAAAAGCAAAAGTGTTTTCATAGAACATATTGTTAAAGTATGGAGTTGATTGTCAAAGGACAGTGAGCAGTCCAAAATTTAAATAGATTCACAAAGAAAGCAGACACATTTATGGAGAATGCATTTGTCAGTGGGTATGAAACACAACCAGGTAGAGGAAATCACTGTCTGCAGCCCTGTCTAGATTGCTGATTGATAAAAGCTACAAAGATTAGCACAGAGCACATAATGATGAATCAAAATGGTTCTAAAAAGGAACCAGTGAAAGCTAAAAAAGATCAAAAGAAGAGGTCAAAAATTAGGAAACTGGGAAAAGATTATTCAGCACTCAAGCTGCTTACAAACATAACACTAGTGAAATCACCTTGAAACTGTCCGAAGAGACATGAATCAGTATTCCTGCACCACAGAAGGAAAGCAGAGAGAAACAAGGAATAGTAAAAGTGTAGTCACAACCTTGGCATAAGTTCTGGAGGAGCCTGATAACTTGTAGGAGGTCCTCTGTCTGAGTAAGAGATCTAATGCCCTACTCAAGCTTTGGCATGGCCTAGCTGAACCTGCTGGGCTTTTTGCATCAGCAAGCAACACCTGAAGGAATTCTTCAAAGCAGGACTGAGTTCAGAAACATGTCATATGAGAGTTAGCCACAGGTCATCCATTAATCATCTTCTCCTGGTCCAGAGCCTGGAGAAAAGACAACGCATGCCTCTTTACGCACCAGGTGGAAAAGTCTCCTGGTCTGGAAACAAGCAGTTGGTGACTGCACAACCTGTTACAGTATCTCAGCAACCTCATAATAATATTTTTTTTTAATTATGTCCTGTCTAAACCTATCCACTTTCAGTTTAAAACTGCTGTCCACCTGTTCAGTCACTACAGGCCTCAGTAAAGTCTCTCTCCATCCTTCTTATAAACCCCCTCTAAGTACTGAAAGGCCGCAATAAGTTCTCCCCTGTGCTTTTTTTTCTCCAATCTGAATAATCCTAGCTCTTCCTGCCTTTCTTCATAGGAGAGGTACCTGAGCCCTCTTGTTGAAGGTGCATTCAATATCATGTCATTGATGAACACGTTAAATAATATTAGTCTCAGTGGGGACTCTTGAAGGACACCACTTGTTATCAGTTTCCCCTTGGACCTTGAGACATTGACAGTAACTCTTTGGACATGGACACCCAGCCAATTTCTTATCCATCTAACAGTCCATCCCTTAAACACTTAACGTTTAGAATTTAGTGGCAAGAATGTTGTGGGGGACTGTGTCAAAGGTCTTACAGAAGTCCAGGTAGATGAAATTCAGAGATCTTGCCTTGTCCACTTGGACAATCAGCCTATCATAGGAGGCCACCAGGTTGGTCAGAAATGATTTGCTCTTGGTGAAATCATGTTGGCTGTCTCTAGTCACCACCTTGTCTTCCATATGTCTCCTTGTATCCTCCAGGAGGTTATGTTTCATGTCTTAGTGGACATGGAGTTGAGGTTGACTGATTGGTAGCTCCCAGGATCTTACCTTTTATCCATTTAAAAAATGTGTGATGTTTCCCTTTTTCTAGCGACCTCTTTTTCAGCCACTGGGACTACTATGTTTATAAATATATTTATAGATAAGTAATACAATGAAACAGAATGTAATGCCAAAGAACATAAAGCCAGTCAATAGCTTGCGTGAGTATACTTTAAATCAGTCCATAGAATTCCTCAGTTATACTCAGAATTGTTTAGATTTGAGCTAAAACTCCTAAATGCTGTGCACTGTAGCACCATTTTGTATAAAATAGTCAAAGTAAAATGAAAGGTAGGATATACATATTAGAACAATATTGATACTTTTTCAAGAGACTTAAAACTTTGCTTGTGAGACAACTAAAGAGAAGATAAAACTGATAGGGTGCCACTTGAGAGTGGACAAACTGAGGTATTCTGGATAAGGGCTCATTTCCCCAGCAGGGTCTTAGGGTTGTATTTACTACTCAAGTGCACTGCCTGCTGGGTTCTTGACTAGTGTAATAACAGATCCTGCTGGACTCTACTATTGAAATGCTTCCAATCAGTAAAGACTGGCATCTTCCTGTAGCTTTGCTATTAAAAGATAGAGGGACTTTTTAAGGAAAGGCCATTCATATAATTAAAATAATACTAATAATTTCTAAATGAGACAATTTAAAGCAAGTCACTGAAATGCTCATTTTCTTTCAAAAAGTTTGTGATAATAGGATGCTGCTAATTAATTCTTTCTTATGCCTCCCAAGTTCATTTGCAGAATCTGGTTTTGTTTGCTGGTTTGTATTACTAGTACATTGGCAGGGCATGCAAGGCAGGAAAATCCATGTATTAAATGGGTTCTTGTTGCTTTGCATCAGTATGTTCATCTGCATGCAGCAAAAAATATTCTAAACATCAACATCAGTGATGCATACTAGGGAATAGACAAGACTACTGTAAAAAGAAACTTGCACAAAATACAACATCAACTTCCCTGGAAGAACAACCTCTTGAGTTCCCATACTGTCACAGACTATTTCTGGCACAAAATGCTTATGGAAGGTTGTGTTTAAAAGATATAGCTAAACCTGATAATGCTCTTATTTTATTTCTTTTTAAATGTAAGAATTTTCAGTGAAAGTCCTGTAACATTCTCTTAGTAGAACAAAAGTGCTTCTGTGTGACCAGTCAGATCAATCACAAATTAAGAAGTGCTGCTGAAATGCATCTGCATATTTATATATATTACATATGCAAAAAGTGCAGTGAAGGATGTCATAGTCAACTTGTGCTTTTGCATGTGCTGCAAGAGCTGAATTAATCTAATGAATTATTGTGTGTGATTTATCTTCTTGGTTACAAATTCCAATCTAAATCACGTGTCCTTTTTGCTTTGTATTTTGCCCTAAAATGATTACACAGATATATTTTTCTCACACCCCTGGTGGCTCTTAACTGTTGGTTCTAAGCGTCATTAAAAGGTGCAGCAAACGCATCAGCAGCAGCTGAGGATATTTGAGGGTGAATTATCTGAATATCTGAACTGACTGCTAAATGACTCAGTGTCAAATTTTCTCATGGTGACAGGTTTGACAGTTCTCTATGAAGATACCTCTAGGCCTTGATTCATAGTAGGAAGGAGACGACATAATCAGAGGACTCCAATTAAAGGAGGGAACACCCCAAATTAATATTTTTTTTCTGGAGGAAGGATTATTAACTACATGACAGCAATATGGTAATCACTTATTACAAAGGAAACTGTAACACAAGGATTTTGGATTATTAGAAAAGCAACTGTTAAACAACAGAATAACAAAGTTCAAAAAATGATGCAGCCAAAAGTCAGCTAAGATGCGCAGAAGTCGCTGTCAGTTAGCAACAAGTAAGAAATTGCTAAAAGAACAGTAGGCAATTGGGACATCCCAAAGGTGCTTGTTTGAAAAAAAAACACAATGTGAAAAGATCATAGAAGCATAGAGTCATAGATCAAAGAGAATCTATTCTGAAGAAAAAAAAAAGAAGATAACGGAAAGAATACTAATTGCCTTTAAAGAATTATGACTCTGGAAGGATAATGTTGCCACCTTGCCCTAGCACTGCACTTGAACCTGTAAGAGTACAGGACTGTTCTGCACATGTTAAAAAAAAAGCCAGGTTATGTAATCTTTCTGGCAGCAAAAATTTCAAAATGAGGTTCTAATTTCAAAAATCTTATTTTTCCTTGGCTTGTATTTTAGAATACCTTAGCTTGCATAGGCCTGGTTCATATATCCTTCCATTCCCCTTTCGCAGAAAAGACTGAGAGAATTCTGGAGCAATGATCCTAAAACCACAGAACGGTTTGTGTTGGAAGCTAGCTTAAAGATCATCTAGTTCCAAGCTCCTGCCACAAAGAGGAGAGACATCTTTTAGTAGACCAGATTGCTCAAAGCCCCATCTAACCTGGTCTTGGTCATCCTGTCTAGTATGAGTTAAAAAAGCGTGTGCATCTTTGAGAGATGGATGGGAAACTGAGCTTACAAAATGAAGACAGGAGCAAGTTTAGCATTGCAAAAGTAACACCACCTGTGACAGCTAGGAATGTGTCTATATTCTACCCTAATCCAAAGCCAAACTTGAAGCAAAAATTTACTTTTTGATCTTGACATTGAAACTAGTGTGAAAATACTATGTACAAGCCAAACTTTTCACTAAAAAACCTAACTAATTTACTTAGGTTTTGGGAAATGCAGGCAGGCTTTGGAGCAGTGGTTCACCAAAACTTTAGGTGCGACAGCATCCCCAAAACCCATATGTAATTGCAGGAGAACAGCTGTTTGCATTTTTTTGCTTTGATAGCTATTTCATCTGTGACTTCTCCACTGACAAAAGAAATAATTAGCAGTGTTTCCATTAACTTCAGTTTGCTTTGGTAGTGTATTGTGTATACCAATTAACTCTGGTAGCATTTTGTGCAAAATTGCGCATTTTCCTTTCTATTTGCCAAGTAGTAATATATATGTATCATCCAATTGGGGTTATATAACTAGATTTTTTCTATAAATAAATAATAGCAATCCTTACAATTAAGGAAGTCACTCCTACTGATTTCTATTGCTTGAAAGACAAAGCCTAATGCAGCCGTCCCAGAAAACAGGACAAGCCAATAATGTACACAACCTCTAGAAAATCTTTACAGATAAAACAACATTTCAACATTACATATCTATTTCTTGCTGCCCTTTCGGTTCCACTTTGCAAATTAATCTGCTCAGCAGAAAGCCTGGAATTTGAAGATATAATTTACAGAGGTGAAAACACAGATTTTGCCTGTAGGTTTTCTCCCCTTGTGCTCTCTTCAGTTTCTCAAAAGTAACTCAGCTGGCTCACTTTCTAGAGCTGGAAAGGTAAGATTTTCTCCCACTTTAATCTGCTTTTTATCCTCATTTTCACCTACTCACTTCTTATTTAGCCTAGGTTCCTTAGCTAACCCAATAACTAAAGCTGTATTGGTAGCTAATATGCATTAGAAAATTCTCTTACACTGTATGTATTTGTAGAGGTGTTAATTAAACATTAATTCTCCTGACTCTTTTCTGCATTTTAACGTCTACAGTTTCAGGGTTGTTATTTATTCATCTGGTTAGATAATATTCCCCTTCTCTTCATGTACTTTCAATAAAAACTACTGCAGGAGGAGCGTGACTGTGATAAAGGAGAGAACAAAGGAAACATTTACCATAGTTAGAAACTCAGAGAAGACTTTGAAACAATTTGGACCATCTTTCTAAACCTCTACTTGTACCTCTTGTGTCTGTAAAACTCTGCATCTGTGAATGCATGTCGGAAAATATGCTATTGCTCTTCTTTAAATACATATATTACAAATATATTGAGAAGCTCTTCATTCAGCTTAGCAGACTTGATAGTTGCCTTTGAAATTTGTGTATTTAACTGTCTTAAAAGGGCACATAAAGATTTAAATGACAGTAAGTGTCTAGAACATGAGAATCACCTACCAGACATAGCCATTTACTCAAAACAATAATTCCGGGCATTTTTTATTTGGTCAACCAATATATGTTGCCTGAGAAGATTCACACCCATGCAGTGAAGTTAGCCTTACTGACAAGTTTTCCTTTTTTAGCTACATTTTGTAAGCCTTTCAAAAGTAATTCATGGCTCCCAAGATTTGGTGGTTTACATATTGAAAACCCTTTATAACATCAATTTCTCCAAACTTAGTGAATAAATGCCAATTTTCTCTTCAATAATACAATGGCAAAGTAATAAGGTACTCTGAAATCACTGACTAGCTAATTGCCCTTTTTTTTTTCTTGAATAGGCTTTTTTCTAGAAGGAGCTGCTTCTACCTTTTTATTACTTTGCTTGAATTCACTTTTGGAAAAGCTAATTGAACATGACTCAATGATGAGTCAGACCCAATAGGAGTCAATGATGAGATACACTTGCCAATAAAGAAAATAAAATTCTGGGAAGTATTAATAGCAGTGTCATATGTGAGACACTGTAGATAATTATTCAGCTCTATTTGGTTGTGGTGAGAATTCAGGTAATGATAGTCTGCCTGGTTTGGGTGCCTTACTTTATAGATGATAACAAATTGAAGAGAGTCTGGAAGAAACAGACAAAAGCAATAAGAGGCTTAAGAGTATTATCTATTAGGAAAAGTGACTAAGATTACTATCTTAGTAAGGCACTTTTATTATCACTTGTTCACTAATGAGAGAAGAAGTAAGCAGCTTACATCAGGGCAGTGACTATGCCTACCTCCTGAAGGGTGTTTATTTTTATCAGGGGGAGATCCCTAGCTCCCAGCCGCAGTGTGCAGGTTCACCATTACTGCCTAGGGCCTCAAAGCAATGCTTAACACTTGAAGCGTATCCTAGCTAAGCTCCTGTCCCACTGCATGTTGCACCTACTCGCTCATACACCGATCTCTGTAGCATGGCCTTCAGCTCTATTTCCATTTCTTATGGTGCCAGTCCCCAGTGTGGGTTCTCACCATGGCCTGGCAGCAATGGATCCTCTTCATGTGCTCGTGTGAAAGAAAACATCTTGCATGTCATTCCCTAGAATGCCATGCAGATCCACCCCTCCTGTCAGAGTTTCTTGTGATTTGGCAGTGCCCCATGCAGTAGTACATCAGGGCCAAGCTGCCTTGCTACCCACTGTTGGTGACCAAGGAGACCTGGTGAGGCTGGATCCTGCCCCAAGGTTCATCTTTCTCCCAGACTCCTTGGTCAGCATAGGTCCTTACAACTCCGTTAGATGTCTGCCATCACAGTACTGCCGTCATCATTCTTGCCTCAGGTGGGGAAAGTGGAAACACAAGACATGTTCTTGCTTGGGGAAAAGTACAGTACATCTGTGCCTCACAGGGTGCAATAGCTGACTCTGCATCAGAAAAGATCTGTCATCTATAGTTAGATGTCTAAAGCAACACTGGGCTTTTTCTTGATTTTTTTTAAGGTAACATCTCTTTTCCACAGCTGTACCTGTGACATGATCTCTCAGCATAACTCAGCATTGGTTTTGACTTTTTCTAGTCAAATAATGATGAAAATTAACTTTTTTTGCCCATTTTTTAGTCTTTTGACAAGCTTCAGTGTGCTTCATTCCTAAGTGACTATTTTTGAGATTATTTCCCTTACCTGAAGAATATTACCCTACAGATGAATCTGTTCTGTCTTTCTCCACATTCAAGAAGTTTGGAAGCCTGGCTATTGTATCCACATTCACACTTTTTCTAATACCTTCCCAGTTTTGCAAGTTTTAAAGTAACATTAATGTTTTATAGACAATTATGGTATTTAAAGTATTTCCATTATAGCTCAGATGCATCTCAGTTCAATTTTCAGAGTAGTATCAAGCATGTATTGCACACACACCCCCTTTCTAACACCTTTGAATTACTCTTTTTTTTTTTCCTGAAAAATTGTACCCGAAATAAAGCAATCTTTGACCTCAAGCATAGCTGCTCTCTATCCTAGGCAGTGAAATTGTTGCTGATGAAGCATTTAAAGAGGACAGTTGACTGCCTAGCCTTCTTGGGCTGCAGATTCCTTAAGGTTATGTGCTGAAAATTGCATACATTCCTCTCACCTTTAGTCTTCTACCTCAGGCTAAATACCTTAAAAACTTTATTTTTTCTCATAACAGAAGATGATAGGCTACTGCGAAAGGATCCAAACCTATTACAGCAAGTTGGGAATGTTGAGTTGGTTTGTAAAATAATGGTGCATATGGGCTCCTTTACAGTTCTCCAAATGAACCAATAATGTAATGAAACCCACACACCAAAGAACTAAATGTATCTGAAGATAAAAAAGAGGCATAAGAAGTCAGCCAAGGATCAAAATCTTACAAAGTGCAGCCATCCATACAGTTCTTTATTCACCAAGTAGTCCACCTATCAAATTGATGTCTCTTTAGTTTAGAGACAAGGATGTCATGTGGGACAGTGTCAAATGCTTTGCACAAGTCCAGGTAGATGACATCAACTGCTCTAC
>JASSUY010026367.1:0-44848 GCA_032466535.1 Forpus xanthops | reverse complement strand
GTCCTTGGCCAGCCTAAACATTCTAAGCCATAACTATAAACACTGGTGCTATCATCACTGTTCCCAAGCCGAAAATCAAAAACACAGTGCTGCACCAGCTACTACTTAAAGGAGAAAGATGACTGCTGCTGCTGAACCCATGACAAAGGTATATTTCAGTTGCAAACCTTGGGAATACCAGTTTAATCTGTGCCCACATGATGCTGAACTTGGAGCTGGCAATCACAGCTTAGGAAAGCAATCTTGGAGCCAGTGCTGTCTGGTTTCCAAAGTTGTCATTTCTATGTGCAGTGCAGACAAAAAGGCAACAGAATTGGGCATCATCAGGTAGAGCTCTGAAAACAAAGGAGATGACAACATTTTGCCCCTGTATTAAGCTGGAATGTGCCTCACCTCATGTGCTGTGTGTGTTGTCCTGTGTCTGTGTTCCAGGAAGGAGTTAGTGGAGTTGGAGATGATATGTGAGAGGAGCAGTGAAGGGGGTCCAGGGGATGAAGCAGATGGTTTCCAAAGAGGGACTACAAAGGTTAGGATCTAATTTTTTTTTTTTTTTTTGTGGGGGAGCACTCTGAGGGAGATAAGAATTAAAAACAAGTGTGACAGAATTAGGAGAGTGCTGGGTAAGGTGAACTCAGAGTTGTCAATGACGACATCCTCCAATACTGTAACCGGGGATCACTTGGTGACACAATAGGGAGGCTGGTTTAAAAGCAAGCATTCCTTTACCAAGCATATAGTGAACCCCTGTATCTTTCTTTCACATAAAGTGTGGAGGCAAGAAGTACCATGAGACAGAAAGAGAGGAGACAAGTTTATGATCAGCCAGTCCACAAATGTATGCCAAAATACCTAGAGAGGAAGATAATAACAGATAACCCTAATCCATTATTGCAGAAGCTGGGATGGATCGTGATAAGGTAATGGTCTGCAATGAAAGGCCAGGCTCATGCCTGGTTACATATCTGATTGCTGTTTATGCAGACAGAGGACCAGACTGGACAGGGCAGCTCTCCTGACCGTTTGGGCATCTCTTTTCTTCTTAAATACTTTTATGAGGATGAGTGAGATAAAAAATGAGTATATTGACAACCTCCAAATCTGGGTTGACTCCAGCTTTCTGTATTTACTAGTAAAATTGCTTATACTACTTCAGTAGTACAAGCAAACTTCTGCAATGCAAAACCCCAGTGCTCCTGGGGTTTTGCATTGCAGAATGGTTTGGAAGCAAACGGAAAACAAACTGACAGAAAAATATCTCACTGCAGCCTTATTAACATACCTTGGTCTCTCCCCTTCCCTATTATCCGAAACTGATTAGCCCTTAGCAGAAGTTCTTGCTATTAGTCCCTAAGTATGTGACCTTATACCATTTATTTTATACACTTCAGTTTAATGTAGAACACTTTGTCAGAAAAATTGTATTCCGTACATGACACAAAGTAATTTTACACACACATGTACTTGGTGTGTTATATGCATTAATATAGAAAGATCAAGTAAAGTTACTGTCATTCCTGGGTCAGGATGAAATTTTACACAGAACTGACCTCTGTCTTGAAGATGGAATACAAGTTTTCTGATGAACTAATAAGCTGGTATTGAGAACTTTGATTTTTCATTTATATACCTTGTGTACATTTCTCTTTTCATGTAATTTCCATAATTTTCATTATCCTTATACTCTTTGTAATGCTTGTTTGATTTAAGAAACTAGACTTCATCCTAGTGACCCTTACCTTTCAGCTTAGTGTTTAATCCAACTTTAACCACTATAGTGAAGTTTAGTGTGCAATGGCTTCGTATTGTTGCAATGTTTGTGATGGATCATTATCATCAATATCTTTATAAGTTTTAACATTGTTTTACTTCTGACTATACAAATGTTTCAGCATCTGCTTCCAAAAATCAAAAGCCCTTTAACAACCCAGTTTTTCTTTCCACATATTGTAGAGATATTAATTCTGTATTCTGTTTAGATTGGTCATCAGGAGACCTGGTCCATACCATGCAGCTCTCTGCTCCTGAGCTTTTTTAGGCCAGTCATCCCATACGGATCCAAAAGTTTATACTTCTCTGTTGGGAGTAACTCAGAGATAAAGGAACTTGTATTTCATATAGAGCTGTCCCCCATATACCCCGTAAATTGCAGTACATTCTTCCTCTGAAAAGACATGTCAGACTCATTTGACTTGTTAAAAAAAAAAAAAAAAAACAAAACAAACCTTTTTGCTTATTTGAGCCTAGAAACCTCTTAGCTGTCTTTAGCCAGAAAAAACATCTCTTCTTATCCAGTTTGTAAAAGTTCCCTCATCACTTCAGTAGAGTACAACAGCTGAATCTCCTTGTAGACACAGATATAATTTGCTCAGATGTAAGGCAGTTTTGGGGCTTGTGGTTCTATGCTCTCCATTTTTCCCCATGGTAAACTGTATGCAGGCTCTAAATCTTGCTACATAGCACTGCTCACTCATGTACTCAGAACTATTAACGCTGCATCTCAGCAGGAATTTCAGAACTATGCAAACACACAAGAAGCAATTTAACTACAAATGTCTTACGTTTGCCAATAACATGAACAGAAAAGAGGAATAAGTGACTTTTGGCCATGGCTAATATCTACTGACATTTCCTGCAAGTCATCCCTGAAAGTGTAGATGACTCCCTCCTACTGTGTCCTAGGCTTTTCTGGGCTAACAGCACTTTGAGAAGGTACTTAAATCTTTTCCTCTAGAAAAGTCTGATTTACTGTCAAATGTGTCTAGGTTAAATAATACATGTATTTGCTTACTGTTACCATTTTTCTGTAGAATTGCAGGTAGCTCGTTGTTTACAAAGAACATTATCATGAGTGCTGAGAGCTCTATGTCCACATGGCCTGTTAACTTTTAATGTAGCAGCAGGAGTTCTCTTGTGCTACTTGGTCTGCAGATTTTAGCTTATGCAACTGATACATTTTGCATTTCTGATTTTTCCCCCTGAGGACTTACTAATGATTACTTGGATCATTTCCTACTCTTCATATCCCACTGTCTGCCCTTTTCCTGAACTGTAACCCTATAACAAATATGATATGATTCATGGTACATAAATGAACTAAAAAGAATTATATGTTCTCTTTAAGGGAGCATAAGGTAGGTTTGTGTATTGTACAGGTAACATCGGAAAGCTGCTCAACACAAAAGCTTGCATTTTTGTAATGACATAGGTAATTTCATTTAATAAAAATGAGATATTTTCATGTCATCTTCATTTTAGTAAAATTTCCCTTAGCAATGTCTTACTCACATTGTATCTGAAAGCTAATTATGATCTCAGAAAAGCTCATTGGTACATTCTTCAATATTGGTATATAAGTAATGGAAGATTGTTTGAAATTTTAATATTGCACACAGTTTAAAGATCCCTGTACTATTGAGACCTTGAATTTGCTCTTTTAGATTTATATTCAGAAACTTGGGGCTTGGATGGTTGTATGATCATAGAAGGTCTGTGTCAGAAAATGGTTCCCTTCATACTTTTGTAAGAAACCAGGGACAATATTTTAAAGTTATATATCAAATTGTACAAGGATGAAGTGAGATTATAATTAATTTTGTCAGGGCTGAAAGCTAATCTTGACAAAACCACAGAAAAATTCAGGTGAAAAGAAAAAAGGTTTCTGCCTGTTATTCCTCTCTCTGGTGAAATTCATAATCAGATCAAGACAATATTTGCTCCCACTGACTTACAGTGATGAGGCACTATCCACTTTCTTTTTAAAGACTCTATGTTATGATCCTTAGTTCAGTTCAGCAGTAATCAAAAAAGCACAGCCTACTGAGCTAGAGAGGGTTCAATTAAGTTCATGATTTTTTGTAGTAGTTTTTTGTGGTTACTTAGCAAATGTATATACAGACAGGCTACAGAGTATTTACAGAAGGAGAGAGAAACCAGTAATTGTAAGTATTTGCTTAAGCAAGCCAGTTCTCATCTAACCAGCACCCAGGAATGTATATAATGTAAACCCAATTTCACACCTCAAAAATATATTGAGAATTAGGCAGAGATGAACAAGGCATAATCTACTTGCTGATCAAGAGCTTGCAGAATAATGAATGCTTTTTTAAATAACGAATACATTTGACAGAATGAGTTTGTTCAGAAACAATCCAAAAGCAGATAGACGTATTCACCAAATATGATTTTTGTTATGAATTATTAACCTGTGAGCAGTAATTAGCTCCCATACATGAAATCCTCACATGAGCCTTTTACAAGGACCCTCTTCCTCCTAAGTATAAGAAATGCCCATTTGCAAGGTAGTCATTGCTTGGGCAGGAGCAGAGTTAGCATAGGAAAGCCATCATTTAATTGTACATGGGGTTTTGTGAAATATTTTGCACAAAGCACATTTTACTCAGGCTACTTTCCTTTCACCCACTGTGAAATCAAGAATAACAGAATTTGGACAAGCTGATGATCAAAGTTTAAATGTTGCTTGCAGCATCTCACAGACCTCAATTTTAATTCTGCCCAATGTGATCTGTGACATTCCTATTGTCTTAAGAATGCTTTGAAAGAGAAAAGTAAGCTCAGTCAGGAAAAATAAAAGGCAAGCCTGTATTAAAATGTAAATTAAAAAAAAAAAAAGAGGGAGCTAATAATTCTTCTGCTTTGCTGATGATGGCAAGAGGGTTGTGCAAAGATAAATACCCACTTAACTGTACTCCCAAACTTAAGGTGCTCATGCGGCGTCTGTTGCTGCAGTACCTGAGCATGTCACCATTCTTCTTGTAGGTATACACAAAACTCTCCTTCAAAGTGGCAGAGTTTTATTCTCTATATTTTAAATTTGAAGAACAAACAGTGAGCGAGGCAGAGTTCTCTATGCCCACTGACTTATGAATTTATTTCACCTATTCTAGGTGCTTAACAGAGGCACTTAAGCTAGTAATGTAATTGCTCGTTTGTAGAAACTACTTTAGTTGAAATGTAGTCTCAGGAAGCCTCTCCCCTGATGCCCCTATGTATTTCTGTGCAGGGCCTATTGTTAGGCAAGGTCACCCAGACAAATAATGATGGAGAGAAGACATTCTGAGTGCTTCTCCATCTCTCTCATTTCTGGTGCCTCTTTCCTCACTTGTCAAGTGTTTGCTTATTATTATCACAAAAAAAAAAAAGGACTGAGTGGTGATGATAGGTGACTGTGTGAGTTTGTGCCTACTGGTACTCATTTTGACTGTGGGGTTCTAAAATTGCCGTAACACTTCCAGTTATTGCTGGCAGCTGTGACTGAAACACTGTCAACAAAAGGGACAGGAAATAAACTTTTTCCTCTACTGCTACTGTGTCTTACTTGTGGGTGATGTGGTGGAATGTGTGTTGCTGCCCCTTGCATCACACTGCTTCTGCAGGAGGGCAGAGAATGCTCCCACTGCAAGGTTTCCCAGTGCACATTCTTCTGAATTCCTTCAGACATGTGATTTAAAAAGGAGCTGTTTTGCATACTAGCAACCCTTTAAGTTTTGCTAATCTGTAAGATTTCAGGTATGGGGAACAAACCTTTTTCCCTGGGCTTAAACGAAGAGTTCTGTTAACTTCAAGAAGAATACGTCAAGATTTTACTGTAAGGGTGGTGAGGCACTGGAATGGGCTGCCCAGGGAAGTTGTGAATGCTTCGTCTATGGCAGTGTTCAAGGCCATGCTGGACAGAGCCTTGGGTGACATGGTTTGGTGTGAGGTGTCCCTGCCCGTGGCAGGGGGGTCGGAACTAGATGATCTTAAAGTCCTTTCAGCCTTAACTATTCTGATTCTGTTCTATGATATCGGCTGACTTAAGTGAGCAGAATTTGGTCCTTCCTCCTACCAGTGATAAAATGTTACTAAAAATACTTAAATTTGCAGAGTTATATTAATAACACATAGCTGAAATCAGTCTTGAAATATTTTGATGTTTGCCTTTGGAGAAAAATGTAAGTATGTGTTGTTTTCCTTAAAAAATAGAAGCTCAAGCTATCATGCTGTAAATATTGAATTATCATTAATATATTAGCACAGAAAACTTTAAGCCCTAAGACCTTCAATGTCTTTGCTCTTTGCTGAAGTCAGCAACTTCAACCAGAGCTTATCATTGGTGTCTCTTGTGTAAATCCTTTGAAGTTATTACTGATCTGAAGCGAGGAGAAAAGCCATGGTTTTATAGGGGAAAAACTGTGTATTCAATTGGCAGATGAGCTCTGTTCTGGGAGGGGGTGGGAGAAGAGTGAAAGACCACATGGCGGGCAGCATAGGCACAGAGTACTATTGAGGGCTGATCACCACTTTATATAATGTGTGCAGCTCTACAGATGTTGGTGAAACTGCACAGGTTGACAACACCTGGGGAACCATAACTTTCTACTCTGGTCTTACCTGAGCTACTCTCATTTCACTTCCACCAAGGAATCCCTAGAGATGGAGGCAGAAGTAAACATTTTACTCCTTCCATTTGCGACAGAGTTCTGGGGCCTGGTGGTTGCCCCAGATGGCAAGAATCCTGTGATGGAAAGAGAGATGGAGGGGGGACACATGTGAGCAGTGTGTGTATATTGTCCAGGTGACAAAAACTCTACTGCAGATCCTAATACCATCCATGAAAACTCCCTTGCACTGCTAGTACCAAGAAACATTTTTGTGTTTGCCAGACTTGGTGGCATCATTCATTTTCATAAAATTCTTAAAGTTTTCCCATGCAACATTGACCTATATTGTTATTATGAGGAAGAGAAAAATCAAGACAATAGGAGTAACCAAGTAAGACTCCACTGAGAAACCTCCTTGTGAAAGGAGCAACAGCTCTTCACCTCAGTGGGGGATCCATACAGTGCACTTCTCAGGCGAGTGAGATATGATGGTGTTTCTAATGCTTGATGCAGATAATCTTCACATGCCAGTAGAGGTAACCAGCTTTCTTGTGTGGACAGATTTTGTTTCTTAATCCTCTCCTGCAGTTGCATGGCACAGAACTAATATGACATTTGAAGAAGACATCAGGGGAAATATAGTTCATTATATTATATAAAAAGATAGGGTATACTAACTTATTAAAGACTGGACAACTTAGAAAAATCCTATTCAACATTTTTTCTTACTGCTATTAGAGAAAAAGCAGTTTCAATTTTTTTTCTTAGAAATTGAACCAAGTGGAGAAAACATTTATGTGCTGTCTGTCAACCTATTAATTTCAACTGAAGAGCTGAATAGAATTTTGACTTTGTTTAAGTGGAAATTAGGTAAACAGAGCTGCAGATTTTATTGTAAGGAAAGTGGGTCATTGTGTGGGTTGGGGAAGACATTTTGTTCTGTTAGTGTTAACCACAAGACTTCATGACCTATAGTTGCTGCAACTTCCTGTATATTTTGTTGTCAAGATGTGTCCAAAGTGGCAGGACCTATGGATCAAAAATAAGATTTTTTTCTGCTTTTATATGTGATGGCTGTAGGAGCTGGTACTGGTGTAATGGTAAAGCATGTTCCTGTAAGTTTAACTCAGATAAAACTCGAAACTCACTCATGCTTTTATCACATAAAGAATCATAGAATCCTAGAATAGTTAGGATTGGAAAGGACCTTAAGATCATCTAGTTCCAACCCCCCTGCCACGGGCAGGAACATCTCCCACTAAACCATGTCACCCAAGGCTATGTCCAAACCCAGCCTTGAACACTGCCAGCGATGGAGCATTCACAACTTCCCTGGGCAATCCATTCCAGTGCCTCAACACCCTTACAGTAAAGAATTTCTTCCTCAGATCCAATCTAAACTACCCCTGTTTAATTTTAAACCCATTACCCCTTGTCCTGTCATTACAGTCCCTCATGAAGAGACCCTCCCCAACATCTCTATAGGCTACGATGGAAGGCTGCTATGAGATCTCCACACAGCCTTCTCTCCTCCAAGCTGAACAGCCCCAACTCTCTCTTCCTATCTTCATACAGGAGGTGCTCCAGTCCTCTGATCATCCTCCTGATCCTCCCCTGCACTTGTTCCAACAATTCCATGTCCTTTTTATGTTGAGGACACCAGAACTGCACACAATACTCCAAGGAAGGTCTCACGAGAGCAGAGTAGAGGGGCAGGATCACCACCCTCGATCTATTGATCACACTCATTTTGATGCAGCGCAGGATACGGTTGGCTTTCTGGGCTGCAAGAGCACACTGAAACCAGCTCATGTTCATTTTCTCAAGCAACACTCCGAAGTCCTTCTCCTCAGGACTGCTCTGAATCTCATCTCTGCTCAACCTGTAGCTGTGCCTGGGATTGCTCCTACCCAGGTGGAGGACCTTGCACTTGCCATGGTTAAACTTCATCAGGTTGGCATCAGTCCACCTCACAAGCATGTCTAGGACCCTCTGGATGGCATTCTTTCCCTCTTACGTATCAACCGAGCCATAGAACTTGGTGTCATCATCAAACTTGCTGAGGACACACTCAATCCCACTCTCCATTCCACTGACAGAGATGTTGAACAAGACTGGTCCCAACACCAATCCCTGAGGGACACCACTCATGACTGGTCTCCAGCTGGGCATTGAGCTATTGAGCACTACACAACTACTACTGGCCATCCAGCCAGTTCTTTACCCACCGAGTGGTCCACCTATCAAATTGATGACTCTCCAACTTAGAGACAAGGTTGTCATGTGAGACAGTGTCAAATGCTTTGCACAAGTGCAGGTAGATGACATCAGCTGCTCTACCCCTGTCCATCAGTTCCGTAGCCCCATCACAGAAGGCCACCAGATTGGTCAGGCAGGATTTCTCCTTAGTGAAGCCATGCTGGCTGTCACCAAGCACCTTGCTGTTTTTCATGTGCCTCAGCATACCTTCTGGTAGAATCTGCTCCAAGATTTTGCCAGGCACAGAGGTCAGACTGACTGGTCTGTAACTCCCCAGCTCATCCATTTTCCCCTTCTTGAAAATGGGGGCTATATTTCCCTCTTTCCAGTCATCGGGAACTTCACCTGACTGCCATGATTTTTCAAATATGATGGACAGTGGCTTAGCAACTTCATCTGCCAGCTCCTTCAGGACCTGCAGGTGGATTTCATCAGGTCCCATGGACTTGTATACGCTCAGGTTCCTAAGATGGTCTCAAACATGGATGAATCTCTTGCAGCCAGAGGTTCCCTTGAACCAGTTTCAAAAACAGACAAGGGGTACAGCAGACCAGACAAAACACATTGGTACAGCTTCAGAAAGTGTTATGATCATCTCGGGATTCCTTTTCATTGCTAGCTCAATTCCTTAAGTCTTGTCTAAACCATGGAAATGTACCCTTCTAGAAAGCAGTTTGCCCTCATAATATAGCTGTAAAATACCTCATGCCCATGCCTATAGGCCGGACTTTATTTGTGGAAGTGTGCAAATAAGAAAAAAATCCCACTGGTGGGAGCCACACAGTAGACAAGATGTCTATGAATGTTGCTATTTTTACCACCATTTTGCTTTCCTTTGCTTTTCCAGTGGTTTAATAAAAACTGTGGTTGTGGCTCCCGCTAGTTTTAACGCATTCAGCAGCATTGGAGTTAAACCCATGTAATTTTAATCAGTTGTAAATTTCCTCACTATTAACTGCTAGAAATTTCTCAGTCCTTCTTTTTTTTTTATTTTTTTTCTCTCTCTTTCAGGCTTCCTTTCCTCCTTTGTCCTTCCTTTTCCTTCCTTCCTTCCTTCTTTCCTCACTCCCTTTCCTCTTCTTTACCCCTCTTCTTTCCCTCTCTTCCTCTTTCTCTCTTGCTTTCCTTCTCTCTCTGTTTTCCTATTTCTCTCCTTCTTTCCCTCTTTCTTCCCTTTCTCTCTTCTCTCCTTTTGCCTTTCTCCATTTCTTTCTCCCTCTCTCACCTCTCCTGACACAGCTTATATTCGATATGAGCTATTCAAAACATTACTGTAGTCTTCTATGTTTAACTTACCTGGTCTTTATGCCTGTGCAAACAGAAGTCACACCCTTCATTGAAGTGACTTGTCTGAAGTTCACTTCTGGCTTTTCACATCCTCAGAAGTCACTGGAATGGTAGAGCTGCAAAATGTATAGGCAGTTACTGCCCCTGAAGTGACTAGGTGCCATATAAGATCCATATGCAAGATGGGTGTCAGCTTTATGTTCCCCTCTGAAGGAGATGCTAAAGACCCATATAGACCAGAGGACTCATCTGAAGAACCCTGGAAAACGCAGGTGGAGCAGCTGGGAGACACTTGGCAGATGATCAGAACTTACTAGTGGGTAAAACCAGAGAGTGAGGTAGCTCGAAAGGAGCAATAATCCATGACGAGGTCAGCTCATGCACCCTCATGTGTGGCTCTGCTTTTGTCACTCAGTATGCCTTGTTCAGATAGAAATAGCCCATTTTCTACTGCTGGCACATCGCCAGGGTGTTGAAAAGCTTTGTGTGCGTTTTGTACCAGAGAATCAGGTTATGGTCTAGCTCTGCACTTTCCTCATGTTACAAAAATACTAGATATGGTACCAAGGGGATTACATTTTTAACCTTAACACTTCAGTGACGGATAGTAGGATGGATAGCTATGCTTTCTTTCTAAGAGTCTTTCATTAACATTTGAGGCTCTCAGGTGACAGGCTACAATTCCAGCCTCCTTTAGCTCTCTTTCAATGAATCTGCAAAATTGCAGCTTAGTTCCAAAAACAATTTTTAAGCTGAAAATAAATGTTTTCTTTTCTCTAGGAGGGACAGAGAAATCCATGTGTCTAACAACCACAGAGTGTGGCTGTCTTTTCAAGTTTTCAAATCTTTACAACCAATTTACAAATGAGTACATTTCTATAACCCCTGTGAATAGCCATGTTTTTTTAATGAAAGAATCTGTTTTATTTGGACTATCTCTTTTATTTTTTACTTTCTTTTTTTTTTTTCTCCAAGAAAGCATACCACATGAAGAAGAATGTGTGGGTGTTGTGAGAATGAATGATTTTCAAGCTGTGAGGATGTAATGGCCTCATGTACCCTAGAAAAAGTACTCTCTGGTGATGACTAGTGCCAACAGTGACTGTGACTGAGCAGTGCTGAAAACAATTCAAGTCCTTCTGTCCCCTACCTCACTCAGTATTCAGCAATATTTCAGGTAGTTTGATTAAAATCTGAAGAGGCACTGATTCCACTATCCTGGTATTAACGGGAGAGTGAGCCATAGTGTAGACAGCTGCCTGGCTCCAGAAGCCATCAATAGTGCTCTGTGTGCTTGGTGTGTCCTGGAAATGGCTTTTGAGCCAGAAAGCTGTCTACACTGAGGTGTTCATTGTTTTGTTGTGTTAGCATTGGAATGGGGTGAAAATTAAACAAGTGCAGTTGAAAAATGCAAATATCCTTTACATTCAAATTTTCTCACAAAGCTGAAATTTAAGATACTTAGTAAAACCAGAACTGCTTTTTCTTCATATCCTTTTCACAACAGTAAAAGGAAAGAAAGGTAGGCAGAAAAGGAAACAAGCTGAATAATTTTCTGGTCTAAGATTCTCAATTAAAAATATAATCTTGGCAGGGGTCTTTTTAATTCTTCCCTGCCCCCCAAAAGACTTTTTCACGTTAGCTCGCTATGCATCTATTAAATGACAAAATGCAGGCTATTACACTGTTTCCCTGGGAAACAGCATGAACAGCCCTCTGTTAGCCAACATATACTTCCAAATGTAGCTGAAACGGAAAGCTAGTATCTTCAATCTCCAAAAAAGTATAGCAATACATATCAGCACCTTGTTAATAGAATGATTTTTTAGTTAACAGGTTTAAGCTACCATCTCAAGAAGCCAGCTTCTGTTTCCTAACTATATGTGGAGACAAGGGAGACAACTCACTCAAGTTCAGTCACTTATACAAGGACAAATGTTTTTAAATTCCTTCCTCAGTTACATAATGTTGCACCTTTGCTGGAAGTTAAAATAAATTGATAAAACCATGGGGAATCATAGGTATTTGTTTAAATCAAATGATGTACGTGTTTATTTATGAGCTTTTGAATCAACTTTCTGCCATCAGACAACACTACAGATCTCTTCAAAGGCCCACAGTGCTGGAAAAACTGTGGTTTAGAGCCTCCCATCAGGTACATATTATGCCAGATTCTTAGTACTAAAAGTTGTTTGGAAGCTACTGTAGGTCTTATTGTAGAGAGAAAAGTCTCCAAACAGCATGCCAAATGCTACACCTCTTTGTCTTGCTGAAACTCTTTGAACCAGGTGCATTTGAAAAGTGTGCACATTGTATTTTCTAAAATGATGTTGCCTCCTCCTGTTGGTTCACTGATCATCCCCCTTCACACACACGAACATACTTGGTGCCCTATACTTCTCCTTTCACGTTCAATAAACAGAAAGGTCATTAGTGCTGTCAGTCACCAGCACGTCTTGTTCTCTAGACCTGCTAAGCATATTGGACTCATTGTCTTTTTCCCAGGCTCAGGAAATGTGGGAAGGATAGGCTTTGGAACACAATGGAAAATTTCCTTGCATTACCTACCAGAAAAAAGAGACACCCTGAAGGCCTTGTCTTTTTTCATTAAATTCATAAAAAACTGTATAATTAAAAAGCTTGTGCAATGCTAATTTTCTACATAACTTTCACACTTTATCATCCCTAAAGTATATCTGAAGTGGCAGCACTGATACACAGATCAGGTGCCAGCCCACATATCCTGCCATAGATAATGCAACACACAGAAGCATGGTCTAGTCTGTAAAGAATTAAGAAGAAATACCTCTAGTAAGGAAAAATGCTCTGACTGGATTACTCAATGAGTGCTGACAGAAGAGGCATTAAACCAGGGCATTAACAGACTGCAAGAATTGCAGATTTGCCCCTGCTAGGCAGAAATGCCTTAATCATTAAATTAATGCTAAACAGAACCCCCAAAAATCACATGCAACTATTAATAAACAATCTCACAAAGTTACATTTCATTAATAACCATAAACAAATCTATAAATAGTGCCCATTGGAAGGATAATGTTTTTCCATCTCTCTGAGAACATATGTTTGTAAACCACGTAACTGGGCCCCGAGTAATTTTGGAGTGAGTAATTTCCGAATGTGCAATTACAAATGGCTAAAGTGCAATAGCTCCCCGAAGCATCATCACAATTTCTGCAGTGAGTGTTTAATTGTAGCCAGACTTTGTAACCTTACCATGGCCTGTGTCCCTGCCATAACCCTAGGCCTAAGCTCCACTCTTCAACATATGGGAAAATTTTTCAAGCTGATTGCTCCAATCTGATTAGGGGAAGTTATGTAGCTGCCATTTATTCAGAGTCTTGTTACCACACTCTAACAGCTGCTTTGTAAAAGATTCCCGTTAAGGCCATTTTCTGCCTACTCCAATTCCAGTATGCCTGTCAAAGTGATCGTGATTGCACTGATTGTTCTGAGGGTGTCAGCAATAGAAAAATTAAAAACCTCTTTGATACTGGGTTGGCAAAAAGCAACTTCAATACAACAGTAAATTGGCTAGGAGAAAGTGCTTCCTGCCTCAGCCAGCTTTCCTGCCTTGAATCCCTTGGTAGATTCCCCAGTGCATGAAGGCACATGTGTCTCCATGACAGTTGGAGAGGAGGATCTCACTCTGTAGCAGGTGACTGCTAAAAACCCAGCACAATTCTGTTTTATTACAACAGTCTTTCCCTCCAGTTGCGTCTTTGGCAATCTGAAAAGCTTTGTTGGAACTAGATAATCTTAAGGTCCTTTCCAACCCTAACTATTCTATGATTCTATTCTATGATTCTATGAATTTTCACTGCCAGTTGCAGTAATATTGAGGTTGGTAAACTGTGCATAGCTGAAATGTTTTGGCATTGCAAAGCAAATGGAGAATAGATGGCTTCCATCATGGTGATAATTGCAAAATTAAAAAATATAATTTTTTATAAAGAAATAAAAGAACTATCATGCGTTTGGATGTATGGCTGTCTAAAAGACAAGAAGACCCTCTGAAATTGCTACCAGTGATTTCAGACTGTCCAGGAAGCCATAACCCATGTAAGATAATGCATATTTTTTTCTCTTACTTATCCAGATATTATTTTGGATTCAGAAGTTTAGATTTAACATGCAGTTAGAGGGACTTAATGTCAGTTAATTTCTGACACAAGTATGCAAGCAAATGGGTGAGTAAGGCTTAAAAATGGTCTAGACACTCTTGGTTTGAAAGAGCACCCACGTAAGTATTAGTTGAACTCCTTGGATTTGCTTATGCGTATTCCAGCACAGATGCTTTTGTCCCTTTATGTCAAATGTGCTTTTCCACTCCAACCAGTAAAGATTTTAGTAGTCAAAGATACAATATTACCAATTTTTTTTTGCATTCTTTCTTCTAAGTATATAGGAATCAATAGTAACATGAGTAATGCCTGTCATATTTTTCAGTGATTACTCATCCATGCAACAACCATAAAGTTCAAATCCAAATGAAATCAGACTTTTATTTAGAATTAAATCCACCTTAAGAAGCTTCAGGCTAATAACTGGCAATTATTAATATTACTTTGTATTACATCTAATCCATGGATTATGGATTTTGGAATTGTTGGTTATATTCCACCTGTAACTGTAGTGGTTTGTCTGAGATGGTTTTAACACATTTTGCAGCCAAAAGTAAAGCACACAAATCAAATGAAAATTCTCCAACTTGAATTTTTACAGTCAGCAAAGCATGTTTATGGCTAATTTAGGCTTACTGAGTCCCTCTGCCTGGACTGTATTGACCATTTAAAATGTAACTGTCAAATTCAGTTATTGCTTAACCACAGACTAAACTGTTAACTTTGTCCAACCTATGTTTTTTAAAACTTAAGGTCCACAGTTCTTCTAAGAATTAAACTCAAATAGCAGTACTTCTCCTTTACTGAGGAAGAAACATTTGACTTCTTCCATGCCTTTTGAGAAGCTGACAATTGGAAATGTTCCAATGAAGTGAGTAATTTTTCTCTCTTTAGGGGTTGAAGCCAAATTCTGAGTATAGAGCATGTAACAGTTAAAGGTCAAGATTTCTGCATGTGGGGTCCTGTACTAACCATCAAATCTAAACAAAGTACTTAGGAAAACCTCTAAGCAGGGTTTCTAAGTCTTTAAATAAGACAAGCCTTTTTCTTGAAAATGGGGGTTTTGCTCTTTGAAAATTGTTATGAAAATTGTCTTTAGTATCCACAAGGAGGGTTCGCATGTGTTCCCTATTATGTCTGGCTTTCCAGGGGTCAGGAGCACAGAAGTTTGTTTCAGGAGATGTCCATGTTCCATGTTCCATGACAGCTTGTCTGAAGGGGTCATGTTCTTAGACAGAGAATATTACACTTTCAGGTTATTTTTTATTAGTTCCTGGTGGCTAATAGGACTTCTCAGATGTGACTGGACCCTACTGTGTAAAATAAAGTGGTTAGCTATTCCAACAAAAGATGTTGGCAGGCTGATCATAGGATCTTTCTGCCACCACTGCAGACTGGTCATGCTCTTCAGAATCCCTTGTGTCTCATCAGTTTATCACAGCAGAGCTCTCACAGGTTTATTTCTAGCTGATGTTTTGATTATGTATATTATAAGGGAGGACAGTTTGGTGTTAGAGGCAAGAGGAGAAGAGAGGAAAAGAATTTAATATCATTAATTTCACCTCATGATCTTTTGGCAGAAAATACTTTTATGAAGTAATTTTTGGAGTTAAGTCAGAGTCTAAACCTTTTTTTCCTTGAAAATGGTGGTGAATAGGTTTTCATTTCCTTCTGGAGGCAGAAATGGTTTAACCAAGGCAACATGTTCATTGTTTATGCCCACTGATAGCCTAAGGGCCCAGTCTGAATGACAGCTGGATACACACATCCAAACATTACCTGTGAGAAACTTAAAATCCAGAATTCAACTACAAAGCTTTAAATCACTGTACTGAAAGCTTTCTTTCTGAAGGCGTTGATATACCTCATGACTACAACTGTTTTGAATTTTATAAGAACATGTCTCCCTCAGTTTCCATGAAAATGCTAGTTTTATGATGCCTTTTTGTAGGTCTCTACTTATTCTGAGCCCATGTGAGTTAACTCTTAGTTAGATTTCCCTGGGCAACTCTGTTTTTCCTAGCATTCTGTTGATGGGATTTTTTTCAAATAGTAACTTTTTATGGGAAAAGAGACTGGGTGGTCAGGCTTCTTAATGGTGGTGAAGTAGTGATGCAACACCTTCTGAGAGAGTTGCAAAATTGTTCAAATCCCCACTGCTTTATAAGGATTAATTTAATGAGAGCTGTCAGTGAACATCGGAGGTGTGAGAGAAGACCAGGGTGTTACAACTGCTCTTGAAACCATGCTGTGGCTGCATACCTGCCAAAATTTCATATGCTCAAAGTGGCAGACTTGGCAGATAGGCTGAGTCTGGTTCCTATGGCTGCCTGCGCCCACAGTCTCCTGTCCTCTCTCTCCCCACCTCTTGGAGAGGCCAGCGGCTTCTTGCTCTTGTAGGCTAGCTCTCCCTCCTGAAGAGTCATGGACTCTCTGCTTGAAGCCTTCTGCTGCCATTGTTAGAAGAGGCAAGACGCCACTGATCCTCTGAGCAGGGTATGCTGCTTCAGTGACTGCATGCCTGTCAGCTTAGAAGCAGTAGAAATTTTGCAAAATGGACATGTTGGACCAGAGATCTGGTGTTGGCAGGCACATTTCTTGGACATCAGGAGGAATACTGGCCAAAGTAGCTTAAAAATGGATTACAAAGAGAATTAATTGGTAGACACATTATTAAATTATTTAGCAAAAGGGAGTGGTGATATGTTAGACATTGCAGGCATGAAGCAAAATGGGACAGAAGATGGAATTGATTTCAGATCTGAAATCTCCAAATGTGAATCGATAGGCGCTGTATGCAGTCCAAAAGTGGTAGACCTGTGCAGTAGGTCCATCAATCTACTCAGAATTTATATAGTTATGTAGACATAAAAAACAAGTACACCCAAGATACACCTGATTTCCTGTGTTGTCACTGTGAAATGCATCTCTGTGTGCTCAGTAAACTAAGTGCACTCAGGATAAATACGAGATGTTAAGCAGGTTTATACAAGCACATGAACACGTGTGGGATTTGCAAGTGTCCACAAACTCAGTAGATTCAGAAACTGTGAGAAAATGAACAAATTCCTTTTGTCCCAAACAAAGTCAACAGCAACATGAGAAAGGGGAGGTAGATGTGTCATAAATTAAAATCTATGGTAGGAATGTCAGAACTGGAAGGTATGGGTTCTACTCAGAAGGCAAAACCAAACAGAACAAAAAGAAATAAAAGAAAGCACTCACGGAGGCTACACCTCTCCTGCATCTATAGTGGCTGTGGCAGAAGGAAGGAAATGAAAGCAGAGCTCCCAAACCCCTGACATCCCAGTATCTGGAGTTACCTCAGTAACACTCTTATTTTGACCACGAAAAATGAATCTAATGATGAACTACACAAACAAATGTTGACCAGACCAGTCAGCTAATACTCTCTGTAGAGGCAATAACTTTAAGGACTTCTCTGGTTACCCAGAGTTGAGCTTCTCTTCCTTCTGGCAGATCATATTTTTTCCTCACTCTCCTGCTGATCCGGTTAGCCCTTGATGCTATATATACCCTGCCCACTCTCACTGCATTTACCTTTACTTAAGGGAAGATGTGTGTGTGAGGAAGTACAGGATTCTTCTAAAAACTAAGCATACGAAGAATTACATAATCATAGAATTGGTTAGGTTGGAAAAGACCTTTAAGATCATCAAGTCTAACCATTAACCTATTCTCAAGGGAAACAAATTTCAGACTTTTCAATTCCTACTGTCAGGAGTGGAAACATTATCTAACTTCAGAATTATCCAACTTTTCTCCTCTGATAAGTTAGAATTGTAGACAGTGGAAAGAAAAAGAGGAGAGCTGGTACTGAGTAAGAAAAGAGAATGAAATACCAACAACTCATTTTGTGCTTGAAACTGTAACAGTTGAATCCTGATGGGAGACACACAGAAGGGTAATGCAGAGGAGGCTGAGTTCAAGAGCAGGGGTAATTGCAGGTACACAGAATAGTGCCTGGAAAAGGGTGTCAGTGTGGCAGTTACTGAAAGTTAGGTGGAGCTGAGAAGTCTAAGAGCAGGAGAAGGACGAAGTAGAGCTGTGCTCTCCAAAACAGCCTGCAATATTTTTGTTGTCACAGCAGACCTTGCTGTATAGATGAATCTGAATACCTCTGGTTGAGATGAGCATTGGTCAGCCATTTCTTTGTGAACAGTCTAATAAACAGGTTATAACACATAAGGAGCCTAAATCCTAGTATAGTAAAGAAAGAAAGGAAAGACTGTCTTCTAAAGAAAAATAATATCCTGCTCTAAAAGGAGTTTACAGGTCCTGGGTTTTCAATTCAGCCCTGTGTCTTCAGCACTGAGAAGTGATGGGGGTTAACCAGACGATGTTGCTTCCCTGCTGACCAATTCTGAGTCCTGGCATGATGAATGGGACTGACTTTTGGTGGCTTCATTCCTAATGTGGTGCGCCTTGAGCCACATTCTGCACAAAACTCTCTCCTCTTCCATGTAAAAGCAGAGCATAAACCCAGCAAAGAAACTACTCTCTGCTTTGACAGACACATCCTTAGGCGCAAAGGGGTTTTCATATTAAATTATAGTGGTGATATGTTTCATGGTGCCTTTAGCTGATTTGGTATTTATATGCTACCCACCTCCTCCCCAGTCAGTCAAAAGGAGGATTTGGTTGCAACATGTTCATCTGGTCTATGTCCTGGGGTTTCCTTTAACACCAGGGGGAGGACAGGAGAGAAGGATGGGGAAAGGAAGGGAACACCTCGCTCCTACCCCCATCTGGAATGAGGGACCAGCAGAGGCCCACACCTGGGCGCAGGAGCTGGGATCAGCAACACAGACACAGCCTTTGTGTTTGGAAGGGCTGCAGTGAGCAAGGTGGCTCCTGCCACATAACCGTCCTTAATGGCGAGTGTTTGGCTTTGAAGCTCTAGTCTCCCCTGATCAGTTTACTCCATAAATTAACGTGTTAATTGTACACAGAGTGCTGTCTATTAGGGAGGTGTGTGTTTGACAGCCTCCAGCTGCGTGTTTGCAGAGATCCTGTTGTAGAAATCATTACAACGAGCAGTTTTCACAACCTTTTTAATGCACTCTTAAAAGTAACAATTACAGGGGCTTTAACATTTGCAGCTGAAACATGTTTGGAAAATAGCTCATTCAGCTGCTTTAGTGTTAACTTGATGTCATATCGGATTGCATGATACCAAATTAGCCATACACCACCTATCATCCCACTAACATTGTAAGAGTTTTTCTTAAAAGACAATAAAAAACACCACCATTTTTAAAGCTCATGCTTCAGAAATTCTTTTATAACAGGTTCCATCTGTTCTTAATTTCTCGCCTAAACAGGCCAGGCTAGAAAGCAAACCCTTTAGTTACTTCAACTCCTTGTGAGTCACGGCTCCCAAAAGTGTCCAGGCAATCTGGCCCTGAGATAGAGGCAAGTGTGTGTTATCTATTTACAGCTAATCTCTCTGATCTCTCAAATGTAGTGGGCACTACTGTTACTATATATTGAACCTTGTGAATCATACAGGCAGAGTCAGAATGCATGTGTTTAAAAGTTTTGTTTTTTTTAAAAATTTGTCATTCTTTTCTCTTTCGACACTGATTCATACACCTGCAAAACAAGTAAATATAACTTTGTTTCTTTTAATGATAGGAACTGAAGTCTAGCTGATGTTTGATATAGGGTTCTACTGTAAGAAATAACCATTTCATGATCCATCAAATAAGTATTACTGAAGTGCCCCAAAGGGTCCAGACATCAACAGGTTTGAGAGTATCCACACAAGCATTCACAACCACCACCAAGGCATACAACCCAAACAACAGCTGATGAACTGTTTGTCACCTGTACAAGCAAATAAATGTTTATGTACAGGGACAATGAAGAGCTCATTGCATTGGTTCCACTGTATCTGTGTTCCAGTGGCTGCAGCTGCAAGTTTGTCAAGAAAGCAGAAGTGACCTATTTTTCTTTCTCTTTTTACATGGAATTTCTCTCTTCGAGACTGGAAGGGCTGGGGGTAGAGGGTGGGAGCAGAGAGAAAGCAAAGCATCAGAAGGTGAAGAAAAGATGCAGTGAAAGTTAAAGCAGCTTGACCCAAGAAGGCACTGATCTATGTAATGGAAATGGGAAAACTTGAAGAAAGAAATGGTTTGCAGACAAATAATTGGAAAAGGCTGACCTCGATACTGAAAGGGGAGGGGAGGGATAGAGGTAAAGAAAGAGGAAGAGAGGAATAAAGATTTGTGTAGTGTAAATTAAGACTTCAGGATAAGCATTTACAAACCAGTTGGAGCCCAGAGAATGTATGCCTGTCCTTTAGACACAGAATGCTTCAATATGCAATTTTCTAAAGTCACCTAAAGTGCTGCTTGTTTAAAAGAAAAAAAAAAAAAAAAAAGAAAATAAATAACTCTTTACAAGGCTCTGCAATTTGCGATTTAAATTGCATTAGGGATTTTCATCTAGTAGGTCACAGATACGCTGCACTACTTTACCAAGCCTTTCCAATAGCAAGTGTGCTTAATGCATGCTACTACCTATCAGAGTTTTCCTGAATTTATTGGAGGCCCTCACTGGTGTAGTAACACAGTAGGCTCTAAAATGCTCGAAAAATAAAATGGAGATTAAGATTAAAGAAAACATTTTTCTTGATGATAAATTTAAGCAAATTGAATGTAATTGGCCAATTTTATTTAAAGAAAGAGTCTGTGCTGACCTTACACTGTAGTATTCTTCCTGACTTTTGCAAGCCTGGATACATGACATCATTTGGACAATTTGCACATATTTATACAATTTGTCATCATTCTGTCTTTACAGTCTGGAGAGTTACAGGATTTGCCTCTAGGCTTACTTTTCCCCCTGCACAAGATGCTTTATGAGAATCATATGCTTGCGATACTATTTTTAAAAATTGGAAAATTTAAGTAAACATTGGGAACCTACTTCGTATTTAAGGCTGATATGAAGAAAATAAATTGTGAACAGAGAAACAGGGGCTGTAAAATTCTAAAACCAAGCACGTAATGGAGGCACAAATATTTTTTTTTTTCCTTAGGCTACCTTTGACATGGGTACGTATGAAGAGCACGGGCCAGGATAGTATTTCAGAGATGGGGGAGGCATTAAATGAATGTTTTTGTGCTTCCACCAAATGTAATTGACTCCTATACCTCATTACCATATCAGTCAGTTGTGTGGATTATCAGAAAGATTAGAAAGTGACTATTTGGCATGTACTCCAAGCTTAGATTCTTTTGAAATGAAGGAAGGGGAAAAGATTGGCACAGTAGAGAGATGAAGCAAGAGTTTACAAACTAAATGCTTATAGCTAAGTCCTTAGTGTCTGGAGCTTGTGAATAAATTGTCTAACTCTTTCAAGTGTTTAAATAAAACAATAGATACTTCCAATAAGAATTTGCATTAATTTTTGAGAATTTAAACCTGTATATTGGGAGTCTTCATAGGTCTACCCATTCAGCTCCTAAGTTTTAAATTAGAAAACTGTAGGTTGCTTATGGTAGTTGCTATTCCTGAGGCAGTCTTTAAAACAGAGTAGCAGAATATGTTCTTAAGAGGGCTGAAATGTTCTTTTCCATCTCTGTTACTTTATGCTGCACCTAAAACAAGGATATTTGTGAACTTTGTTTGAGTTATATGCTATGTCTGTGTTTGGGTTCTTATCAGGGCAAGACCTAACTATTCCCTTCTATCTATCTGATCATTACTTCTGCATTCTGAATTATGGATCAGAGCTGATCTATACAGCAGATTGGCTGAATCACCACTTGAAAGTGGTAGCAAATATGGGGTTGAAATAACTTATTGTTTTTACTGTATTTTCTGCACTTCCTTTAATCCTAATAAAAGGATAAAAGGATCTAGTGCTTTTTTTCTTTTTCATGTAAGGAAAAAATGTGAGAATTTAAAAGAAACGCAAACTGGTTGTAAAAAAAGAGCATGACAGTTCACTTCTTCTAGGCAAGGTGTTTAGTTTTGTTTCTTTTTTTAAAAAAAAAAAATCATAGTTTTCCTATTCTGAATGATTTTTTTTTTTGATTTTGCTTCATCATTTTAGAATAGTTATAATTATTCCACAATTAAAAAATAATTTTCACTTCAGATTGAATGAAATTTTTTTTGTCAAATAATATTTTTTCAGCATTATGGCTTGACCATTGAATCAAGAAAATCTGCAGTGCGTACAGCTAGTAAGACCTTTCTCGCATAGCAAGAAACAAGCTTGGTCATTGATTTCAACCAGCATAAAATGAAGTCTGAATTGATTCACACCAGCAGCTTTTAACTTTCAGAGGAGGCTTACATTTGAACGATAGGCTGAAAGTGAGTGATCCATAAACCTGGTAAATAACACTTTATTGCTCTTGTAACTCAGTAGATGTGTTCTAAGCTTTATAGACAAAAGCAAATCTTCTGTCTAAGTTATTAAGAACAAATAGAGAGGAGACAAACAGCAGACTCGGAAAGGTGAGGATGGATGAAGATGGTAGTCATCATTTGAAGTATATTTCCAGTGAGTAATTGGAAGCAGGGGTCAGATATTCTGGTTTCTTGAAACAATCTCTTTTTTAGAAGAGTTAGAAAGAGAAAGATGGAAGGTCTTACTGAAAGCAGAAAAGGATGAAAGCAGAAAGATAAACACAGAACCTTGCTTTGGAGGCATGCATTTTGGGCTCAGTGATAGATAAGGGGAAAGTGGTATGGTAAGTGTACAAAGCATCAGGATGTCATAGGTAAGGCCGAAGAAATTTATTATGGCTCTGTAAGGGAAAATAAACCTGAAGAGAGACTTTAAAAGCTTCCTGTGGCTGAAGCCATGCCACAGTTTTGCAAAAAGTCTCAGTTAATTAAAACCTGTAAACCAAAACACCACTATTAATTCACTAAATGATCCTGTGGGCTAACAGACTGCTAATGTAGCTTATGCAGACCCTGTGCCACTTGCTACTTGTGACTGCATATTCTGCAGGCAAGACTTTGCCCATGCCTATGTTCATACCCTACCACTAAATCTTTGCACAATCAGGGTTTAAGCATCTGTCAATAAGTCTTGACCACACAGGCACATTGACTTATAATCTGACTTCTATTCATTATGTGCAAGGGTCACCAATGCACATATTTGAATACTCTTCATTAGTTTAGCATGCTATCTTTAGAGAAAAGTCAATGGCCTGCCCATCTCAATGGATACCCTAGAATATGTTTGTGAACTAACTACAAAAGAGTACATAAAACCAGATGAGGCATGACAGAATTAAAGTCTTTGAGTCAGAGGCTCAGCTGTGGCAAGCAGCCAGCTGTGCCACTGCCAGCTAGGCCATGCGTATTACCATTACAATTATATCGAAGGGAAATGACTTCATGTGCAGGGTATGGCTTGAATATTAAAAATTCCTTGAACGAAATGAAAGGAGCATTACAGTATGATAGAAAAAGAGTGCAAACATGTTTCATTTTATTTCAACACTACGCTCCAGCAGATGCAGTGGTAAGCAAAGGAAATTGCTAGGTCTCAATTTCATGTTCCAGGGCTTTACTGATTGGAGGACAGATTTACAGCACATGTAAGAAACAATTAGAATAGGGACTCCACCAACAACAAAGCAAGGGAATAAATTCCGATAATGAGACGGGAAAAGTACAAGGTAGGAATGATCTATGTGCTTGCATTCGAGGTATAAAATGTCAAAAAGCCCTGTGTCAGCATGAATTGCACTAGGCAACAGATGGTGTACAGATTACTCTCTCTCTCCTCCTCTGTCCCTCTCTCTCTCCCTGCGTCTCTTTCTTTTATAGTTTTTCTTTTTTCTCCAAAAAACCTACAGATTTCCCTCAAACACTTTACTATTTATTGGCTGTCAATTGAACAGCCGTAAATGTTTGGTTGAGGAAAGAAAGAAGGAGGGAACAGAGAGGAAAAACTTCAAAGATTTTCCATTCACTTTGCATGTACAGGAGATCTACTTTTTGGATTCTGAATTGTTGCTTTTGGTTAAATTTTGTAGGCTGAAAGTTTTGATTTTCTTTTCCCCAACCGGTGTCAGTAACTAAGTGTCATGTCAAAAAGAAACAGAGAGTGGTGCCAGCAGTGAGAGCTATGCAGTGCTGAAATCATGTCTGACATTACAGTAATGAAATAAAGCTCAAAGAAACTTGTTGCTCCTTCTTAAGCATCTATTTAAATTGCATAAGCAGAGTGCCTGAATCAGAAAACTCAAGAGTCATGGAGGGATCTGAAATTTGTGACATACGTTTACTTGGTGAATCATAAACCACAACATTTTATGACTATAAAACACTGGGCACTGCAGAAGTCATGCAGGTAGGGATTATCTGTTACCCCAATGCAGCCACTTTGTGTGTGAAACTGCTATACTGCATGCAACCATTTAGGACAAAAGGTGAAGAAATTAGTAGTTCTAAGACAAGATATTTAAAACTCAAATAAGATAGTGCCTAAATGAGAATCCATTTAAAAACTTTCCATCCCAATTAAAAAATACTGTCTGAATTCCAGTTGCATCAGGCATTTTAAAGTCAGAAGCACCATAAACTTGAGATTTTACAGTTGTTGCATTTTTAGAGTGGTACTCATTCTTCTGTTGGTTTTAACTATACTGTTATATTTTCACAGGGGGTGAATGCCCTGGAAGAATAAGATTAAAATAATCATCTGCATGACATGTTTCTAATTTTTCATTTCTAAATTTGAAAACTCTCAGATGCCATTTATTCAGAATGCAACTGTTTAAACAAACTATTTATTAAAATTCTCGAAGTGTATTTTTCTGGGTAGGAAACATTCAGGACTTGGATCACCTAAATGGACAAAATTTATTTTAAAGTTCAAAGCTCAGTTGTATTATTGCGATACTATGTCTTGCACTTTCCACCCAGACCAATCAATCCATTTACAGCCAGACTGGTTTCTAAGTCGCTTTATCACAAAGATTTTAGAAATGCAAATTAACCAAATCAGCAAGGGAGTGTTTTAACCAGAAATTATGACCCCTTCATAGCCCATTAGTGCCTGCTGAGATGACCCACATGCCTCTGCTTTGTGCCAGGGCTGCAGCAGTTTGCTAGCCTTGCCCATCACATTGCTGCCCCAGGTCTTGCTCATGCTCCTGCTGCTATGTCCCACTTGCATTAACAGGCAATGTTTAGAAGTATTATGTGAAGGGGGGAGAAGGGATGCTATAAGGGGTAATGGTTCCTGGGATATTATCTGTGATAAGTACTGCCACCACAGCAAGGAAATATGTCCAGAAGCAAAACATTCAGAGCTGAACCCCAAGGTTACGTCAGTTGCAGAAGTACCTTTATTCTGAAATGATAGTTTCAATGTCAAGTCCAAAGTAGAAGCAGAGTATCAAAATCCACTGGAAACGAAAGCATGAGTTGTCTAGTTTTGTGTATTACAAGTAGCATATCAGGTTGTATAGACACTTTCCAAACCCAGCTGACTGTGAATGGTCATTCAGGTGCTTCCCCATGTGTGCATCCTGTAGGCATATACTTGCTGTTTGCAGATACAACCTACCTCATTTACTTTATCTGTTCAGTAGGGTGACAATTGTCATGTTGGCTCAGGATGAAAAGCTCCCAGCTGAGTGCCATGTCAATGGATCATCACTCTACCTCACCATCCCTGTGCCATGGTTCACAGGAACAGTCACTTTCTTGTGGGGTTTCCTGAATGCTTACCTTTGAACAAATATTCCCTCTCAGTCCTAGAGAGGCAGATGCAGCAGATGTTACTAACCTTTGCTTTGTGGGGATATATGAAAGTGGTATCTTCACAAAAGCAAGAGAATGCATGCCATCTCTAGTGTGTCTCTTAGAAACATCATCGAAGGAGGAGTAGCAGTTATTCTCCCATGTCCTCAAATCACATACAGCTTTTGCCCTTACAGGATTCTAAAGAGGCTGACAGTATCACAAATTAAAGACCTCTTCATTTCTCAGTCCATGAGGAAAACATTTAAATATTTTATTTTCTAAAGGTAAGTGTCCCAGGATACGCACCCATCCTGAAACATGTATTGATGTCAGTCTGTACCATACTTAGACAGGAATAGTATTTCTAAAGGCAACAGTCGAAACTATGACAATATCAATCATAAAAGTGCCTGGGATATGTTATTGAAACAAGGAGGTCTTCTGAGATGTAAAGGAGAGTGACAGCCCCCCCCCCCCCCGACACTGAACTGACAAGAACAACTTGACATCCTGTTGCAAAACACTAGCAGAGACAGGTCCAAATACACAAGGACTTTTTTACATTTCACAGCTTGGGAAGAGAGACATGCAGCTCCAGATCATATGATTGGGAGTTAAAAGCTCCAGATTTTCAAATGGTAAAAGTGACTGCAGCTTCACAGTCTGCAGCCAGAGGCTCCAGCACAGAGGAGGATGTTATTTCTTTCCATTTCTCCCATCTCGGAATCCCGAATTAATTTCTAGAACTTAATTAAAGCTTCAGAGTACCTCTATAGTATTCTAATCACCTTCCCCATTACACAGATTGTGAACAGAAAGAGAATGAGATTTTAAAAGATACTTAACATTAAGCTAATTTATTCCTTTGGAGTCTGTAAGAATGTTACAGAGAGCATGAAAGCCAGTGGAGTTAAGCTAGCTTTAAGTGCCAGATTTTCAGGGATCTTATTATAACTGATTAAAATATTTCCCTTTACTTATGGAGCTCTGAAGTTTTTTTTTTGTTTTTTTTTTTTTTTTTTAAGTTTTTTTACCAAATTTGAAAATAGGTTAAAAATTTTCCTAAAACTAAAATTTCAGCTTGAAATCACTAACATTCAGTTGTCACATAGCTTGTAAATATTATAACATAGTTATGTTTATTGTCTAGCTTCTAATATTATTGAGTACATAATAAATTGTCAAAAGAAAAAATTCTATTTTTCACTTTATTTGGATGAAATATTGGCCACTATAATGAGATAAGTTCAAGCCAATTTAGTTTAACTTTTAATTGCAGAAAATGTCACAACACTTTGATATGCTTTTAATCTGACAAAAAATGCCCTTTCAGATGGAAAACCCTTTCACCTGAAGTATTTAAATATTTCTAACACTTAAGTCCTCAAAGATCATAGAATCATAGAATAGTTAGGGTTGGAAAGGGCCTTAAGATCATCTTGTTCCAACCCCTCTGCCATGGACAGGGACACCTCCCACTAGACCATGCCACCCAAGGCTCTGTTCAGCCTGGTCTTGAGCACCACCTGGAAGGCTGTCACAAGGTCTCCATGCAGCCCGCCAACCCCCCCGCCCCAGGCCAAACAGCTCCAGCCCTCCCAGCCTGCCTTCACATGGGAGGCACTCCAACCTGCTGATTACCCCCATGGCCCCCTCTGGACCTGCCTCAACAGTTCCACCTCCCCATCATGTTGAGGACACAAGACTTACACGCAACACTCCAAGTGAGGTCTCACAAGAGCAGAGTAGAGGGGCAGGATCACCTGAGTTGACCTCCTGGTCACACTCCTTTTGATGCAGCCCAGGATAAGGTCGGCTTTCTGGCCTGCAAGCGCACATTGAAACTGGTTCATGTTTAGTTTCTCATTGACCAACACCTCCAAGTCCTGCTCTGAATCTCTTCTCTGCTCAACCTGTATGTGTGTCTGGGATTGCTCCTACCCAGGTGGAGGACCTTGCACTTGACATGGTTAAACTTCATCAGGTTGGCATCAGCCCACCTCACAAGCATGTCAAGGTCTCTCTGGATGACATTCCTTCCCTCCAACGTATCAGTCAAACCGCACAGCTTGGTGTCATAGGCAAACTTGCTGAGGACGCACTCAATCCCAATGTCCATGTCATTGACAAGTCAATATTTAGAACTTGTTTTGTTTCTGCAGCTGTGACAGTTTTGAGGCAGCCTCTATGTTCAACAAGACGGATCCCAAGACCAATCCCTGAGGGACACCACTCGTTACTGGTCTCCAGCTGGACATTGAGACATTGACCACAACTCTGACATGTAGCCAGTCAGTCAGTTCTTTACCCACCGAGTGGTCCACCTATCAAATGATGACTTTCCAATTTAGAGACAAGGATGTTGTGTGAGACAGTGTCAAACGCTTTGCACAGGTGCAGGTAGATGGCATCAACTGCTCTACCCCTGTCCATAAGTTCCATTGCCCCATCATAGAAGGCCACCAAAATGGTCAGGCAGGCTTTAGTGAAGCCATGCTGGCTGTCACCAAGCACCTTGTTGTTTTTCATGTGCCTCAGCATGCCTTCCAGGACAATCCACTCCAAGATTTTGCCAGGCACAGAGGTGAGGCTGACTGGTCTGTAGTTCCCCAGGTCATCCATTTTCCCCTTCTTGAAAATGAAAGTTAGCTCCCTTGAAGAGCCTAGATATGTACCTGAACTGGTAAAATACATGTCCTTCCATGAACTGTAGGCCTGTTTACATGTTCATGTTTCCAAATAACTTCATAAAATATGCCTGAAAATCTCACCCAGGTCATTTAGGTACCTTACTGTAGGCCACTGAGCAAGTAGGTGTTGGTGCCAATGAAACTTAACAAGTCTACAGACTTAATCATAAGTATTGCTGTTCTTCCTTTACAATAATGAAAAGGAGATAATATGAAGTTTGTGTAGGAGACAGGTAGAGAAAAAGGGAGCCAGACACTTCCATCCTTGTTGTATACCCTTTCAGCTGGGAGTGGAAAGGGCAGTGTATCTTTCCTATGGAACCAGCAGACTGTACAGGTAGAAGCAGGTCTCCTGCTGCTTTTGTGTTACACCAGCACTCTTTGGATTCATTTGCACTGACCTAGATACACAGGTTGTGAAGCCAGGAACTCCTCAACTAGAGTCTGTGTTTGAATATTGCTTGCTTCTTTTTTTTCTGTGTTAAATTTTGTGAATTTTTGCTGCCTCAATTTCTCTAATACTGAAGTATACACCCTGTAGAGAAGTTGTGAATATAAATAAATGAATACGAAGTAACATACAGTGCAGGGGAAATCCTTATTAGTTAGTACTATATTGCTCAGTTTTACTTCTTGGATCATGCTCCATTTTTAATCTTAATTTACTTTGGAATTCCCATGAGAATCACTTTGGTTTTCAGTTCCCAGTATACATATTCATTATCAATTACTATGACATTGTGTATTTGCAAGTCTGTGATATGTTCAAAATTTCCTTAAAGAGAAGTAGGATGTTCTTTTGCCCATTGATCCCTGCATCAATGGGAGCAAAATTCTGAAGTCGGTTCAGTATAGACAGAAAATACGCCTGTGTGTATATGTATGTATATGCATAAGCATTTCTCATGAAAGATTATATTGGAGTTGCTGTTTAAATAGATATCATTATATGTTGTTCAAAGGAAAACTTCTCACACTGAAGTGAACGTGCATGCTCTGTCACAGAGCTGTCTTAAGAGTGCTTCTCATTGCTAGGAACAGGATGATCATCAACTCCCAGGCTTAAAACTATCTGAAAAAGACATCAACAGACAACATTTATAGCCAAAGAAATAAGCAAAATTAAAAGCAAGTTTTCAACTCAAGAACAACAAAAAAAGTTAAAACTGTCAGTGTCAAGCTGTGAAGAAATTGATAAAACTGTGATCTGAATTATTAGTTTTTTTGTAAGAAATTCTTTTTTTTTTCAGTTTGCACACTTAAAAACTGATAAAATTTAAATGCTGCAGTAGGTCAGGAGCTGCTTTGAAAAAAACTGCAAGTGTTACTGATAATTTTGATTCTAGCATACACTTTCCATGCACTTTGAGTCCAAGTTATATTTTTGGGCTATCATACAGCTTACCTTTTTGATTTGTTTGTTTTTTTTTTCCCTCTCTGTTACACTTTTCCTTAGATGTAGAAAATCAACACAGACTAGAGATGTATAAATTATGGTATATGTGGAATAGAAGCCTGTGAAATTAGTTCAGTCAGGAAAAAATATGGCAAAAATATCCAAACTTCTCTTAGCTTATCTTTGTTTTGAACAGTTAGCACTACTATGACTGTTGTACTTCCCCATTAAAAATAGAAGTCAGATTAATAAGGAATAAATGTATGAAACACAGATACAGAAATGGATAGCATAATTTTATAACCCATTTTATTAGGCAACAACCCAGAATGAGGACTTTGAGACATTATTCTGGAGAGTTCTATGCAAAAATATGTAGCATCACGTTTTAGGCTTTGAGGAAGGCAGTGGACATGGCCTAAATCAACTTATGTAGGCATAGTGGAGGGGTGTGACTAAGTGATAGGGCTCCACCACTTCATATGCTAAGTTCCCTGTATTTCTCCCTCAAAATTATGTAAATAGTTCTCTTCTATTTTGATTCAATCAGCTCCTGTTATGAAATCCACCTGCTGGCTTTTACTTGCTTCCCATGTTACTGCCAAAACTCTTCAGCCTCCAAGTCCAGGCTCTGCAAACTCAGCCCGCGACTGCTGCTCTGTTCTGCAGGTAACTTTTCACACAGACGAAGAGCAGGGGCAGTACAGGCTGTACTACCATGTTACACTGTGATACAAGCTGCACAGTTATAAAACAATTATATGGAACCTTGAACCTGACGTTTTGCGATTCAGTGACAGGCTCCACAAAAACGTGGGATTTCTTTTAAGGATGCCTTGCTTCTAAAATGGCTGAGTCCTTTAGAATAGAACAGAACAGGCATTCCAACACTGTAAAATGAAAAATTTTGAAATAATCTAATTCAACTCTAGAGACATTAGCACAATTTGTAGACTTAAACTCTTCCAAGTTTTGCTCTGAGCTTGTTTGAAGCAGTAGATGCTAAAAGACATTAGAAGGCAGGTGAGCTTCTACTAAGGGAAACTTATTTCTGGAAAAAACCCTCCAACATTTGCTTGCATGTTCACACATACAGATGGAGAATAGCATTATGCCACACAGAAGATAACCTAAAATATTAAAATACATTAATTCTCTTGCCCTGAAGGCCTGCTTGCTGATTACAGACAACTCACAGGGGGTTTGCACTCCAGTAAATTTACTTAGTTTCATAACATAGGTATTTGCTGGTGCTGCGATACACTGTAGGGCAATGAGCCTATTGATCCACTGTTATTAGATGTGTTAAGGCTCTGAACCGTATTTAAGAAATAAAATAACTGAATTCTGAAATTCTCCAAAAAGTTAAATATTGCAAAGCTGCAGGCAAGCAGCAGAAAGTCTGACATAATGTCTTTTTTCTCTAGCAGTTTTGGATGTCTTTTTGTTCTGAATTTCCTTGCAGACCAGAGTATTCCTTGCTAGATCCTGCATTACTAGTTGCCCATATGCTTGTGTACAGCAACATTATAGCATCATAATAGCAAAACAGCATGTGAAACCTTTTCCATCCAGCTTCCAACCCTTCTAGCTGCCTCCCACCTGTGACTGGAACTGAGGTTTGTTTAACTGGTACTTAATAGTGGTCGGAGAAGGCTGTAAATCCTGCCATGGCGATGCTCCTTTACTTATTGCTGATCTGGTAAGGTTGCATGAATTTTGGTTCCCTTGAGGTATATCAGCCTTCAAAGAGGATAAGATAGCTGAGACCTTTCTGCTGTAGGGAGAGATCACTCACAGAGGACAATAAATTAGCAAAAATTATCAACATTTTTAGAGACTAAATATGATGAAAATGGTAAATAGCATTTTAACATGAACAGACACCTTCAGCTGGGTGAAGCTACTGATGTTGGATCCCCTGGTTACTTGTTTCTGAACACAAACATACTAGTGAATGAAATTTCAGCTGCCATGATACCTGTATATGTAAATAAATCACATAAAGCAATTGTCCCACAGGTACAGTGGGTCAGATCTTTAATTTTTGTAAATCAGTTTAATCTGACTAAATCTCCTATAGCTGTTATGGTTCAGCCTAGAAAAACCTCTGCCTGAACCACTGTATTCTCACTCAGGCCTGTGTTTTATATTCTTATCAAATAAGCAAGAGAATCTGCTTTTTGTACACTGTCATTCAGAAGACAGCAAAGCAGCCTTCCGTTGTTGCTAGTTTTTGTTTCTGTAACAGACAGTCATGATGTGTTATTTCAGAAAATCTACTTTTTTTACATGCAACATTTAATTTCTAGACTACTTGGGCCCAATCCAATTTCTAGTGAAGTGAGTGGAAAAGCCTAATGTCAGTGGGAGCTACCTGAGGCCACTGAGGCTAATTTCCCCATATGGAAAAAAAAAAAAAAAAACAACCTCAAACCAAAAAAATGAAAACACCAAAGAGAAATGCTGTTTTCAACATCACTGTGTTGGCTCTTGATAGATTTGTTCTGAGAAAGACTTTAAAATGTAATTAGATGATGGTCACTGTCCATTTCTAATTTCCTTAGTTTAGCCAACCATTCATGGGGGGTAACCTGGCCTTGCTTTCTGTTTTCATGAATATGAGCTAATCTCACAGCTAAGCATCATTCCCTTGCTTGTGTCTCCATCCACCCAGTTTGCATTTGGCCAAAATCTGACCCCACTGCCATGGTTACCGGTAATTTCTACTGCTGCTTCTTTCCTCTGCCACGGCCTCCAGGTACCACAAAGCTCTTCATTTGGTTGTGTAGTGCTACTGTTCCCAACTTGACAAACCACACTGTTAAAACAGTTATATCCACATCATCAGTTAGTAAATTGTTGTTTAGGTGGTGCCAAACTGGTGTCAGCGCTTATGGCTGGGAGGGAAGGTGATGGTATGGGCAATCCTGGTTGATGAGGGGACACTGGGTGTATGGGCTGAACACCTTCAGGTCTCCAAGTTGGGGCCCACCCCTTTCTGGCAGCAGTGGCAGCTGCCTGCTGATTCAGAACCATTAGGTGTGTATCACTGTGTCCACTGATGGACTGCTGAGGTGAATTCTGGGATACATGTTGTATTCGTAGCCTTGGAGAAGGGCCATCAATGCTCACCTGGAATTCAGCAGATGATCTCAAGAGGACGGTTGTACTCACCTGTTTTTTCCAGTATCAACTACTACAGCACATGAGGTACTGCTGCTAACATGCTGTTAAGCGTGTTGCAATATGCACCCCTGGTGCAATTATTTTTGATAAATTGGTCTGTTTATTCAACTGTATTTTTCTTGCTGAGTGACTGTGAACTACTTGCATTGGCTAATCTACAGCCATGAAGAGAGCCATGAAATGACAAGGTATTTGTCCCCACTGCACTTACGTGAGTCACTTCTTCCTGGGTCTCAGTTTCTTTGTTTAGAAAGGTAGAAATAGATAATCAGTGCTTAATTTTGGATAGCACCTTAAAAATCTTCTATAATATTTTCTAATCAGCCATATATCATTACTTGCTACTTTATTAGTTTCATATTTAGCACATGACTTTGCCTTGGTAGCCATCTTATTTCTAATGACTGAATTTCCTTTGAATGTCTCCTCCTACTAAAAAGTACCATTAGCTGATTACAGTGCTAACTGATGTGGCATTTTAATACACAAGCAACCCAAACATTATGCTAGTCCGTATTATACAAGTCAGATATCCACTGACATCCACTGCTGCCCATCTGGGGCTTCTTAAATAAACACTGCAGTCCCTGCACATGCTGTCAAGAAAAAAACTCCTTTTTCGATAGCAAGGCATTCAGTCACTCAGCATTCAACTGAAGCATTGTGTTAAAAAAGCATCCCCAAATCTCTACAACAAACTAAATTGTAAGGGCACAAAATTTTTAAATTTTGGTGGTAAAAAATTTTTCATCCTCTCAAGTGTGGCATTTCTGGTTTCAACACAAAATTTTCCAGAGCATATTGTCATTTACACTATGGCTCTAGATCCACAGCAGTAAACATTCAGGTTAGACTGCTGAGCTCTTTCCTGCAGCTCACTTGACAAAGTGATTTATGTAGGCAGTGAAAACAGCCTAAATATAATTTTTCCATTTTACTCTGAAAACAGTTGATCTTCCCCAGAACTCAAATTTCTTCTGTAAATCAAACACATTGATTTCTTCTCAAGAAAAAGAGAAAAAAAAGAAAAAAAAAAAAATATAATCCCTTGAAAGGAAAGCTCTTTGAAAAAAAAAAAAAAAAAAAAACAAAAAAACAACCCCCCCCCAAAAAAAAAACCACACACACAAAAAAAAAAAAAACCCACAAAAAACCAAAACCAAAAACCAAAACCAAAAAAGTGTGGGGAGCTATTCTAGCCACTGTTGTTTTGCAGCTCCTAACCTCAGCGCCACATGATCCTTGAAGTTCTGCTGTACAGTTTAAATGTGTCTGGGAAAAATGGGATAAAGATCAATGTGCTCCTGATGTAAAATTTTAAGAAACTTTTAAAAGAAAAAGTCTTCCAAATCCTAAATTATGTCAATATTTTAAAGAGATATTCCCATCATCCTCTGTACTCCAGATAATGTAAGACTTTTAAAATTAAATGTGACTCCTTTGTGAGTGCTGTTGCTCTTTCGAGTGAAGAAAGACAACTTCAGTCCCTGGGTTGAGTTGCAGCAGCTTTCTGACACTGCATATTACCTTTTACTGAGTGTTGTCCCACAGCCCTTTCTATATATAGATATATTTTGAAGAGCAGCATCTTAAATTATGAATATTCATTTTGAGATAAAAATAAGACCCATTTAAAGTGTTTCTGAGCTTTCCCATTACATTTTGTCCCTGGAACAGGATATGACTGTTTCTTCTTCCAGATCTTTTATTCCCTCTCCCTTCTTCATCCAACCTTTCTAAATATTTTTTAAGTCCACATTGTGAAGATATTATTCAGCATCCTCCTAGTGAGAAAGACTGGATGAAAATCCTTTCAAAGTCCTCTACCTCTTCCCTTAATCATGCGAGGTGTAGTTGGTAAGTGAAGTAAGGCATGTCTTTCCCCAGGGACCCAGCACTCAAAGATTCTCCTGATTGCTAGGGGAACAAGAGAGCCAGAGGGGATCCTAAATCAAACCCTGTCTCTCATTCACCAGAACACCAATTGCTGCAACAGCTCTCTTTCATTAGAAATGTTTTCTCCAATTAAGAAAGGCATTGTCAAGTATTCTACTTTTAGAGCTCTTAATTTGTTATTTTATACTGGCAGAATTTGTAACACCATCTCAGAGTCCAGGACATCTTCTGGGACAATATATTGTCTGCTTCTGTGCCATGACGTGTTCCAATAAAACACAGGGCTATAAGAGCCTATAACAATTTATGAGAGTACATTAGGTACCCATGTATAATTTATCAAATCAGCATTATGGAAGCAGGACTATTCCTGACTGTCAAAGGTTACCTCTGTACGGGTGTCTCATATAACCACACAGCGAAGAATCCAATAGCTGACATTCACTGAATTACAAGAAAGAAGCTTTTTGTTCACACACTGGGCACTCCAAGAAGTGAAGTTGAAGTGCATGAAAATAATTCCTGATCTTTAATATCTTGATACTCTCCACAAGATTCCTACAGGGGTCTCAATACACATTAAAATTGGAAGTTAAGTTTTTAAGGGGAAGGTGGTACAAAGGCCACTTGAACTTGAGCAAGGATCTGGACTGGATTTAGTAAAAAACCTGTGGGACATGTTCAAAATTCATTCAAATGCAAAGTAAGGAACCCTTTGACCCTTTGAGATTCCCTTCTTAGTACCTGCTATGCCTGCAGTAGCAGCTTAAACATGATAGCTTTAGGGTTTGAGTACTCTTCAACTCAGTTCTGCTCCCACTAAAATGAACATGAATTGGCTTATCTTGGGAAAAAAAACCAAAACCTCAGATACCATTGGGTTTGATTCAAAATACTAACCTGAATCTTATTCACAATGATATTTTTTTTTTTTCCTCCCTTGGCTGAGAAGTCTGAATAGAACACTGGTCAAAGCCTCTTCAGTGTGGTACTGTTGCACTTGGCCATGGGGCAATACTATATTCCTCAGAATGAATTGGCTAGACTTGGGGTTGAGCTGGCAGTTTAAATGCTGGCCAAGCTGCCATAGCCTTTCTTCTGGGCCTCCTGACCAGATTAGCAGCTGTGCTGGTGGTATACTCAATTGACCTCAGCACTGTATGTTCAACATTCTAGCCCGTCCTCAGGGAAAAGGAATTGGTCACAGCCTGGATCTATCAAGCATGGCTTCTAGCTCACAGTTCAGTGGCTGCAGCCTTCAGGTTTTTTCACCAAAATCTCTATTTTAGAAAAGGTGATATTTGTCAAAACTGCTATTAGCAGACTGAAGCCAATAAATTCATTTTGATTTCGCTATTCAACAGCCCATCTCATGGTAAAAAAATACTCACTGTGACTCTGAACTAAATTTGTTCATTAATTCAGCATTGAAAAGAAAATAATATCCTTAAGAATCTGTATTTCATGCACTAGTATTATTTTCATGGCATCAAAATGATCTTTTTCCTCCAGGGAGACAGATAATTCAGTGGGTGGTCTGGCAGTTAGGGCATTGAATTTTCTGCCTTGTGGAACCTGTTGAAAGATACTTTTAATGAGTGACTATTCTCAGAGTGCAGTTCTATTTCCTTTAAAATCTTCTTTCCTGCATCAGAAAAATACCATTCCATTGTAAGCAAAAGGAAAAAAAGCAAAAGCGTTTCTTTTTTTAAAGCTTGCATTGTACTCATCAATTTCCTTTCATTATTTGTAGAGGAATCACCTTCCTCTCCTTGCTCCTCTTGCCCTCAAAATTTTGAATGATGTCACCTTAGTGCTTCTTTTGAGAATTTTCACCAAATATTCTTCTGTCTACCTTGAAAGAAGATAGAAGACAGAAGATACACAGACATGCCTTTCTGAGCTCTTCATGGTAACATCATTTCTATCTTCTAAATATCTCTTTGAGGCAAGCAAGTGCTCTTATCTGGAAAATTTCTGGAAGCACAACTATCTCTCCAGAACTGAATCCCACTTCTCACACATTTACATGAATGAAACATCTGTTCTAATACATACCAAAACGAGTCTCGCCTCAGCTGAATACAACTATTAATATGAATAGTAAATAGAAATTTTCCTATTTCTTACATGCTAGCTGTGTTGCATAGTCTACAAATAGAGAAAATGATCCTGCCCATGTTCCAGCTTGTTTGGACAGGTAGCCCTCAGATGTCAAACCTGCAATGCTGGCTGGTGGCGCATTCTACAGGAATTGTGGTAGACATTTGAAAAGTCTTTTGAGTCTCTTGTTGAAAAGCTTTAAGGAAGAAATGAGTTTCTTAACATAATGTAAATTGATAATCCAAAGATGAGCAGCCAAGTATCAGAAGACTCAAGTTCCTTGGGGTATATGTGCAATATATTGTCATATTGTGTGTGAGATGTATTAAAAGGCTATGATTTACATGAAAAAGGCAACTAGTATTTTATATTATTTAAAGGGGGAAAAAAAAGAAAGCAAGGCCTGGAAGATGCTTCCTAGAAGTGCATACACTTGTTGATTTTCAAAAGTTGGTTGAGGGATTGCAGTGAATAGTAGAGTAATAGAATATTCATGAAGCAAATGCCCTTCACTTAGCAGAAAGCAAAGGAAAGCTAATTGCTAAACCCCTTCAAACTTCCTGTGCAAGAAGCTTACCTTGCAGAATAATGAAACCTGTATTTGCCACTCTGCTGCACAGTGCAAACCTGGCACACGGCTCGTCTCTTTCACCTCTCCCTTCTCTTTTAACTCCTCCTCCTGTTTTCAGATGTGGATCCCTGCCACTGCCACGCACTGCCCCTTTGACCACAGCTGCAGCAGCACAGACCTGCATAACTGGTCACAGCCTCACATAAACCTGCCTGCCCTCCTGTTTTCCCCTGGAGCCAGCCAGAGACGATGAAAAGCACCAAGCTGCTGTTCAAATTGTGGTCCTCCCCTGTCAATACCTGAGCGTGGCAGGGGTCAGCGAGACCCCGCCTCCTGCTGGCCCAGAGAGGCAGGCTGCTTTTCAGTTTTTTTCATGGATTTACTTCAGTGAGCACCAGTACAACCGGGAGGAGACTGTATCTCCATTATGGGGGGATACAGACTTCAGGGCTCAAGCAGTGGCTATCCCAATGTGCACAAAATGCCAAATTCTTCCAGTCCCATCTCTGCGCTGGGTCTTGGATGCCAGAATACCCAACCAACCCTAGCATCCCAGGATCCCAGCATCCTAGCAGAGGAGGGCACAATGACATAGCCATGTCATGACTAGCAAAAGCAGGAGTGGGGATGATGCCCTGCCCTGGCTTGGACTTGTGCACCCTTGGTGGGCTCAGCGTGGCTAAGCGCAGTATGCCACTGTCAGGCACGTGGGGCATGATTATTCATCCCCAGCTTGCCAGATTGGTGTCAGCTGCCTTGGCCCCGGCCGGTGATTCCCTGGGGCCCCATGGATGGAGGCAGCCAGCCACACAACCAGCAGGCAAGCTGCAGCAGGTGGCCCCCCCGGAGGTAATCAGGATCACATTCAACGGGGGAGTCAGCTCAATTTTCAGCCCCATGTCTGCTGAGGGGCCTGGAGCTGCCTTGTTAATGCTGTAGGGAACACGTGGGACACATTGACTGCATTAATTGTCCCCACTCATTCAGCGGTGGATGAATTATAATGTTACCACTCCAGGGTAAAGCAAACACCTATCATAACAATCATGTCATTAGTGTGCAGATGCTGGCTGTTCTGCTTAACCTTTTGTATCTTTTTTTTTGTTTGTTTTTTTTTTCCGCTTTTTTGTTTGTTTGTTTTATGGCATGCAATAAGAATATTTTTTTATTGTTTTCAATATAATTGACTTTTGGGTTGCAACTGTTGCTAAACTCTTGAAACAAGCTCAGCACATTACTCAGCAGCCAGGAATAAGCACACGGGCTGGCAAAGCACAGATTAAAGTTCCTTTAGAGAGAAACAGTGAGGCTTTAAAAGTTTATGTTTGCAGTTTGGTTTATCCTTTACAGTATGACTGACACATCCGTTATTCGTATAGCAAGAGCTCTAAAAAGGACTAATGGTCCTTAAAAAATTTAACAGTCTTGGAAATGTTTCTCATTTAGCTACAGCTACTAGCAAGCAAAGTTTATATATGCACACCCAGACAAATGTCACATTCTGGTTTGAAAATTAAACAATTCACATATTTGCGGAAAATCTTTTTTTTTTTTTTTTTTTTTTTGCTGTTGTATACCTATACATGCATAAGAAAGAGACGTATACATACAGATGTATTTATATGGGCATTCCTTTTTATCTATGAAATTTCATATTAAATTAAAACTAGTATGCATATTAATAATTCACATGTAAAAACACTACCTTGGCTTCGAGTTGCATTTACTCACTCATGAACCACAAAGCTTCTCTGAGTGTTGCAATTTCATTATCCTGCAGTTAATGATCCTGAGCTAGAACTATGTTCTCATGTCTCTTTAATTGATCTCTATTCTGTTTTTCATGCGTAATCTTAAATGGCCTCACCAAGTGTGCTTGGAACTTCCTGCTACATGTTCCTTAAGTGTTCAAGCGCTCTATCAGATGTTACCTGTTATCCTGTGCCTTGAGAGATGCAAACAGAGCCCAGTCCCAGCAGCCCTTGTGCATGCCATGAGCAACTGCTCATCTAAACAATCCAAAGAGGAAAACCAAAAGGTTTTGAAAGGGATTTGCATAGTTCAGTGCCTGGCCCTGACTCTACACTGATGCCTGTTGAAACATACAGATCCCTTATGCTTGTGTAGAACACTGCTGGAGTTAGCAGCTTTGTCTCATTTCTTGATAAAGCTGCTGATATATATCGCAACATCATATAGAAGTTAAATGTTCATTCATTTTCCACACATGAGCTTCAGCATGCACTCTTTGTGGAAGTGGAAAGGATATGCTCTCCCATCTCCTCTCTCCCCTTCACCACCACTTCTCTATACCCCCTTCACTAGGAAATGAACTGAGGTCCCAGACTTGCAGACATTTGCCAGTCAAATGCTTGTCATTACTTGCCGCAAATAAGCTTTAGAGATTCACTGGAAATAAAGATGTAGTGTAAAGCCAGACTTGCAAAGAAATCTTTGAGCAATTTGCACATAAAACCACTTTGCAAGAGGTGAGAGGTGTACATGTACAATATCAGTGCACTATTTGTAGATGTACAAATATAGAGCCATTATTCATTGTTTGATACTGTTATTGTAAGCTGGGTTTAAAATTAGATCCAGAGGTAGAGACAGTGTCATAAAGCAAGAACTGGGAATGGGAAGAATGATAGTCTCAATACAATTACTTATACTAAATATATGTAAATCTATAGCAGGAGTAAGTACATCGCAGGATAAGGTTAAGGATGAGGTTGAAGTTTTATGGTTATTGTTTTGGTATTTTTTAAAATCATTAGATGCCTTAGCTGACTAATTTTGTGTAGGTGTTTGTGGTTTGTGAAATGGAGAAGCCATTTAGAATAGTTTAGTCACATTTTAGCATTAAACAAGTTTTTAATTTTTACATATGCATGTAAAGCCATGTTGTTTATTGGTATTTCCACTGAAAATTACTGTGATTCAGCTCTTTTGGATGCATTTCAAAAGTGTAAAGTGAATTTATGTTTCATAATCAGCAGAAGGTGTATTTCCCTGAAATCAAAGAAGTCATTTTTTATTATGATGGTGGATTCATCTGATAATATAGTACCATTTTCTGGTATGCTATATTTCTATAAAACCAGAATACAGTGCTACATAGCCCTCATAATGCTACATACGAATACATTAAACAGTATAATCTTTTTTCCATACTTCCCCTTTAGATTGTGAATGGGAGAATTCATCTTTTAGACTTCATTTTTCTTTATTTGTGCTAGTACATACTAACAGACTCAGAAATCTGCAGTTTCTAAAAAGTGCTTTTATGAGCAAAATAAAAGCCTGCAATTGTCTCTTCTGTTTGATCATATCTTTTTCCTCCAAATATTTCTGATATGCTTTTTCAAGCACACATATTTAGTTAATCAAAATCAAACAAGTTCAGTGTCAGTTGGGTGGCTGTGCATGTATTTTTCTACAAGTAATCTAGGCTAAAATCAACTTTATCCAGACGTTTTTTCTCCCGGTCTCCAAAAAAATTACTGTAAAAATGAACCCATATGAAAATGAGCTCTTGTATGTAAAATATTTTCCTGCACATTGCTGCTGCCGAATGCTTTTTCTTAGCTTGCTGCAAATGGTATGTCTGCACAAATAATGAATGTTTGCTGCCGTCACATCCATTCTCACATTTTCCTATTTGAAAAAGATGTGTTGAGTATGAACATGCTATAGATTGGGAACTAAATCCCCTTTTTTTTTTTGCTTAAAAAATATTCTACTCTAAATTAGTAAAAAATATTTGCTAATAATTTGATCTGGAGCAGTATATTGAAGTTTGATAGCCATTTTTTAAACCTACAAGTATTTGTGTTATTTGCTACCATATGTGCACATATTTAAAAACATTAAGAAGCCTATTATGGATTGTATGTATAGACAAGATACTTAAAATATTTTTAGTCACATATGTATTTTTGTTAATTCCTAGATAATAACGAAAACCAAAAATCTAACCTGAAGACAACTCATGTTATAATCTACCATAATGGTTTCTCTAAGACTATTATTGAGACATGAAAACTGTTTATTGGGAGAAGTTCAGAAGTAAATAAGCATATAAACTGAGATGCTGATTTGTACCAGCTGAGGTTCTGCTCTCTAAGACATATTTCTTTTCCTTAGTAGTCATGGATTATTTTATATGCAAATAACTGGTTAATTAAAGTAGCTTATAGTTCCCCATATAATATCTATTATTATATTAAAAGACCTGTTGTAATGGTTAAAGAAACATGAAATTAAATTCAGGACTGTTTTCTTAAACCCTTCATAAATATTTTAGAATTTAATTAGGAGACTATAGGTATGAATATATTGTGATTTATTCATAATTAAAAATCAGATATCACATGCCACCTCTTCTGATAAAGAAAAAAACATTAATTACCTGTAATTAGGCAATTGTCCCTATAGTTTGTTAAAACAAATTGAATTGGGCCAAACTTGGTAGAAGGACATATTCATGATAATAAGCTAAGTTTCCTGCATTTTCTTTGTTCAGTTGCATTTTTTTTTGCATGTCAGTACAGAATATGGTGGCAATAGTAAAATATGCATATCTTTCTTACAGATAAATCACAGGAAATACTTTTCGGTATAATTTGATATAATTTTGCATTTGACCTTTTTCTAATTCCTCGTAACTTTTTTATGCCAATTATTTTGTCTTTCTTTACCAATATATAAGTGAAAAACCTGAGCTTATGAATGACAATATATTCATTCAGCAAACTGAAGATGTATTTTTCCAAAGTTGTAATTAGCATTCCACCTTTTTACAATGTGGAAATGAAGTAAATAAAAATAGATTTTCTGGAGCCCAAATTCTTGAGGGAAATTACTGATCAAAACAAATACCAGACAGATTGTTGCTCATACTGACCCTGAAGTACAGCACATGATATGCGCACAAGGGCTAGAGTAGTTCCTGGAGGGTATGGTGTTAGCAAAAATTTTAGAATCTGCCTTCTTTAAGGCAGTAATTCACATATAAGCATCTTAATATAAATAGCTGCATTTCCTGCTATGTGAACATCTACATATTTTGCCAAACTTTGTAAGGACTACATCTACATATGTATTTTGATAGTTAAGACAGCTTAGTGGAATTTCTGCATCCTGTAAAGACTTGCACACGTTTTAGCTGGCATACTGAATGCCTTTGAAGTCATAGAAAATTCTCACGGTGTGCAAAAGTAAGTCTGCAGAAGTTACTGTTGTATTCAAGCCAAGGGTCTGAATCAAGCATATTCTTGCCTTTATACTTACTAAGTGCTCTTGTAATCAATATGATATTTCATTTTGGCTAAAAATTCCCATCAACTAAACTAATTGGACTTGACTCATCCTGTATAATCAGGCATTCAACTCAGTGCACAGCCCTGAGCCATGTCCTTCTTGGAATTGACCATGGTTTACCAACTGTGCCCTTTTAAAGTTGTTGAGAAAAGTATTTAATCTTAATTATTTAGATTATTTGTATCTGTAATGGGTAGGTCTCAAAGACAATGAGAAACACATTAACGGGTTAATTTTTGAGGTGCTTTCAATCACCTTCCCTACTTGCTACAGCCCAGTCTTGGAGTTCCTTAAGATCTGTCTCAGAAGAACCAGAGATATTTAAGCAGATGTTTCAGAACAGTGTATGGTAAGTTTAAAAATACTTTCTGTGATATTAAAGCATTACTTTGCCTTGGCAACAATTATTTTTTACAGGTGGGATATGTATGAGTCTTATTTTAGCCTACTAACAGTGGGGCATCCACTTAAACTGGTTGTGTAGACTTCAACTATAATCACTGCAGGTAGAGGTACACATACATTTTGAAGCCAATTCATTCCACCTATTTTAGGTGCTCATTTTGAGAATCAGTTGCCCACTACAGGTTTATTACGCCTTGCAGTGACTTTAAATATAGCTTAGGTGACAAGCTTAGACTGCATGATTAATTTTTCTATGATTAAAAGTAAGCAAAAATAATCCAATTTTAGTTTTGTTGCATCTTTAGAAATGGAAGATTTTTATCCACAGCCTGTTAGATAGTGCTTTGAGTTACAGGGTCAGATTCTGTATTTTTCATTACACTTATTATAGGCAAAATCTGACTTCCATCTTCAAAGTTAAAATCAAGATTCTTAATTAACCCTTCTCATAAGTATTTGAGATCTATATATGATGATTTGCCATCTCTAGATTAAAGAAACAGCCATTGTACTTAGGTGAGGCGTGGTGTACTGCATGTATTGAATGCATATATCTGTGCAAACATATATTCTTATACAAATACACGCAGATGCACACAGAATCATAGCCCACTTCTGCAGATACTATTGTTGGTTAAAAGTATGTGCACATGTGATGAATAAAGGCAAAAATCTGGACAGCTTAGTGAAAAGAAATAAGGGCTATGAAGCCATTAATATTTACAGACAAAATGTTAGCTTGCCTTAAATTAAAGAATACAATTGAAAGTCTTCCAACAGAATCTAATATTCTATATTTCATGACATATTATAATCAGTCATAGAACACCTGTAAAGAGTTAGTTTGGTCATGAATAAGTTGTCAGTGTTTTATGAACACTGTCAAGTCTGGAGAATAGTTAGGCATTAGACCTTTAGAAATATTTAAAGAAGATTGGCAAGAACTGGTGGATTAATATATGATTTACACATGCTATGTAGGATATCTTCACTCCATTGTGCCCTAAGCAGTGAGGAGGCAATAATGAAAAATGTAACAGAAATGTATTTAAGAGAAAGGAAAGATAAGACAATTTTGAATGGAAAGCACGTCTTCTGAAATCCTAAGCTCACTGTCTCTGTCAAATAGGAGTCATGACTGGTCATCTTATGTTTAAACTTACGTTGCGTTTTGAGGGACTTAGCTGAAAGTTCGAATCATAGAATCATAGAATAGTTAGGGTTGGAAAGGATCTTAAGATCATCTAGTTCTGACTCCCCCACCTCGCACCCCCCCCCCGTCCCCAGGGACAGGGACATCTCCCACTAAACCATGCCACCCAAGGCTATGTCCAGCCTGGCCTTGGACACTGCCAGCGATGGAGCATTCATGTCTTTCCTGGGCAACCCATTCCAGTGCCTCACCACCCTTACAGTAAAGAATTTCTTCCTCAGTTCCAATCTAAACTTCCCCT
>JASSUY010026365.1:31358-68685 GCA_032466535.1 Forpus xanthops | reverse complement strand
ATGGGTCACAGCAGACAGACTGTTGGCATGGGTCGCAACAGGGCTTCTGGCATGGGTCACAGCAAACAGACTGCTGGCATGGGTCACAGCAAACAGACTGCTGACATGGGTCGCAGCAGGGCTTCTGGCATGGGTCACAGCAGACGGACTGTTGGCATGGGTCACAACAGGGCTTCTGACATGGGTCACAGCAGACAGACTGCTGGCATGGGTCACAGCAGACGGTCTTCTGGCATGGGTCACGGCGGCATGGGTCACAGCAGACGGTCTTCTGGCATGGGTCGCAGGAGCAGGACTGCTGACATGGGCTGCAGCAGACGGTCTTCTGGCATGGCTGGCAGCAGCACACAGTCTTGCTCTTCACGACAGAGCAGCATCCGCATCTGCAACAACGCATGTTGTTTGTAGAGTGGTCAAGGCTAGAAGTAGCGAGGACCTGAAACACAGAGTACTTTCAGAAACAGCTTCTTCCCAAGTATATAGATGTGTGCTTTGTTTTGGCATTCAAATATGACTCTCTAAGCCCATGGGTGGTAGCCACATCATTCACTGCTCCCAACTTATTTGCTTTGAGTTCCATCCCAAGAACATTATTTCCCACTTTGCTCTTTCTATGAACTGTCTTTTGAAATAAGCAATAGACCAACAGGTTTGGAAAGCCTGCATTTCAGAGAGAGCTGTAGCTTACAGAACCATAGAATAGTTTGGGTTGGAAGGGACCTTTAAAGGTCATTTAGTCCAACAACCCACAAAGATCAGAATCAAAGACACATTTCAATTCATCGCTTGACCAAAACCAAATGAGAACCATTGCCATCAAAGAACACCGCTAATGGGTAACACTTACCGTGCTAACTGAGTGGTGCAGTTGAGTGAGGAGCAAAGAGATGGGGAGACCTTTTATTTAGCTCCAAATTGTCCTTCCGGAAATGAGGTACCCCACAGCAATTCGTGATTTATGTGCTAAGCCTATACTTATTTGTTGAATGGGCCTTCATCTATTTAGTCTTTGCCTCATTACTTCTGACCAACGCATCCATTCTGCGTTATTATCCATTTATTCCATAAATTTTTTACAGTTTTTTAATGTCAAGTTAAATGGGAGCGTCAATTGCAGATTGACATCTTATGTGATGCTTGTGAACTGCATAAAAGGTATGCTTCTGCTCATTTTGCATATGGTAATGCGGTTACATTGAGATGCTAGGTGGCTTGTTCAGAGCTAGTGAGTCCTCAATTAACATAAAATCCATAATTAAGATTAAGGAGCAGTCAGTTCCATGGATATGCAGAGGCCTTCTGGATGCCAGGCAATTCTCAATCTGTTTTTTCATTAAAACAGAATTCCAGTGAGTACAATTCCATACCCCCATGGTTTGCTTTTGAATGTAGAAATGCTAAAGCCCAAAGTCTGTCTTTGGAGTCTCTGCTCATCAGAAGAGCATATATGTGACAGAAAATTCTTGACACAGAATCACAGAATGGTTTGGGTTGGAAAGGACCTGAAGATCATCCAGTTCCAGCCCCATGGCTCTGTCCAACTTGGCCTTGAACACTGCTAGGGATGGGGCAGCCACAGCTTCTCTGGGCACCCTGTGCCAGCGCCTCAGCACCCTCACTGGGAAGAACTTCTTCCTTACATCTAGCATCTCAACCCTTTCTGCCTCATCCCATCCATGCATGGGAGAATGCATGCCCTTGGCCTTGCCAGTATCAAAATGTTATGTGCAAAGGACTGTGCCAATTTATCACAGAAGTTTGGCATAGAGTCAGGGTCAAATTGGCATCCGTGTTTTCCCAAATGCTTTGGGATATCTTAAAATAAAGGCAAAATGCAAAACTTTCCTGGCAGGTTTATATCCTGTTTATGTTTAACACAACTTCATAGCAAAATTCCTATTCCTTTTTTTTTCCTCAGTTATATTGTGCCCTCAAGTCATGAAAGATCTACCTACTACTGTTACGTTTGGAATAACTCAAGGCTCAGTCCTCAGTCACCCATTGGCAGTCATTAGTGCTGATGTTAATGATCACATTGCAATTATTCATTAATGAAGCTGATACTTAGTTTGCAGGAAAGCCTGAAGGCCTCAAGTGATGCCCTAAGCACCTTTAGGATTTCCAATTAAACTATGTCTTTACCAAAATATACCTGCCTCCAGTCAGAAGGGATTCATGGGACCCCAGCCTGTGACAGATGTGACCAAATGTCTTGGGTCTGAGATCACCCCAAAAGGGAGGGATGCTCCTGCTGCTGTGGGGCTGTGCATCTCTTGGAGCAAAGCACCAAAGGATGCTTGAAACCATCTCCTACAACATGCAGTTTCACTGGAGATAGCCTGAGTCCTGCTGAGGTGAAAGAAGATTGTGCCTTCATACAGAAACATGGTGGGATCCATGTCACAGATTCTGAGGGCAAGATAGGTCGTTGTGAACCTTCAGTTTGTCTTCTGGTGTCGTAAAGCATCTGTTTCCACTCAGCCTCTGTTGGGTAGCTACTGCTTCTACTTGACTACATCCCAACTTTTAGAATCATAGAAAGAAACCACCCAGGCTTGCTTTGAGGAATTCAAAAGACCATGAGGTCACCACCACTCCAGGAAAGCTCTTTCCAAGGTCAATATTGCTGTCCACTAAAACACGGGCTTTGTTTCCTACTGAGTTTGGCTTCATGCTAATGACTGGGTTAGGCTGGGTTACTGCCACCCATTATAATCTAATTAGTGATAGAGATTTACACCAGCTGATTACCTGCATCTCAGTTAACAATAAAGGAGGCCAATGGCAGCCTGGGAGGTAGTTAGGAGGCTTTTTGATGTTGTAGAAGAATGCCAGGAGGCTCTGACATTGGGAATATGGAGGATTGGGAGCAGGGAGATAAAGGAAGAGCTATTGGTCGAAATTGGGCAGTTTTCTGTGTGTTGTTGTAGACATTTGGTACACTGATTCATCCAGTGTCCCTCTGTGCCAGAACCCCCTTGCTGCTGCTAGAGCTGACTGGGAACATCAGAGATGCCTGAAGCCATTTGAGACAGATCCATAGACAGCAAAGGCTTTACAAGAGGAGTTTTACAGGAAGAAAGATTCAAATTTGATCCCAAGCACGATCCTAATTAAATTTTACATTGAACGAATGAACTTAGCAGGCTCTGTAGGATGCCCGGAGTAACACTGTTTGTTTGGATTTGAGAGCTACGGATGCGGTGAAGCAATCCTTGCTGTGAAACAGCTAAGGCAAATTCCTCCTCATTACTCCTTAGGGGTTTGCTCATGGTTTACACTGGTTGTGGAAGTCCTCTGTTACATTATTTATCAAGTAGTCAGCAGAGCGGAAATGGTCCTCTAAGCCATCTAGAGCATTAGGCATAGAGGATTTCTTCTCTTGCTAAATGTCTGTGGGCTCTGATTTAAAAGAAAGTATTCTAATGAGGTAAAGCATTCGTAAAATCTTTGGTCCTTACTGTTCCAACCTTTCCAGGGTTGACAAATACTTGTGAATGGAATAGAATAGAAATGAAACAAGCTCTGTTCTTGTTTCCCTGTGATTGCTGCCATATCTCACCTTCAAATTAATGGGAACTTCAAGTTTGAGCACAGCAGAAAGAGCAACGAGTTCAGAAGCTTTTAGCCTTTTGTGGGATTTAGAAAAGCAGGAGGAAATACTGTGCGTTGTGATTAATCACAGAGTAGAGTTGGAGGCTTGGGTTGCAAGGGAAAGTGAACTTTAGACAAAATCATGCCTATGGATAAAAAACCCCTTTCTGACACAATACCTGATGGAAGAGTGAAGAATGAGTAAGGAAAAGAGTTTTTAATGCACCTTCTATGGGTCTCATGAAAATGAGCCATCTCTTAGCAATGGCAATAGCTTGAATAGAGGTGAGTAACTAATTGCTTTCTGCATCCCGTTTACAACTTTTCCTTTTTAGCTGTTCCTCTATAATGACCATTTTCTCCTTAACCTATAAATAACTAATTCCAATTACTTGTATACCAAGTGGTCATTTACAAGGTACTTGCAGCTCAGCCAGCTCATTTCCCACGCCTGCCCTTGGATGGATGAATCACACTGGGGAAACCTGTCATTTTACACTGTAGAAAGAGTTTAATTGTTCCAAACCCGGCAGGATTTGCTTTGTTTTGTTTCCAAATATAGCAGCAGCTTTTAAAGATGACATCTGCAGTGAAAACATGAAAGTGCAGGCCAGGCCCCCAGGTCGAACTCTGAAAACCCCTTTGCTGAGCTCAGTGCGAAGATTTGGTTTCACCAGCAATTAACACAACATGTTTCTCCTAGCCCTCTGCGTGTGTTGCAGCACTCTTGGCATCACTGATGGTGCTGCGGGCATTTTCCTTCACTTTCATGTTTCCTTGGCATTCTTCCTTCTCTATCTATTTTCACCAGTGATTAAAGCATGGCTCCAAAACCACAAGACAAAACCCGATGCCACCAGACAAGCAGATACAATGGAGAAGTGAGTAAAACCATCCAGAACTCTCAGGTAGGCTTGATATATAATTTTTATTGTCTTTCTGGAGATTGAAGCAAGAAAGAAACCATTCCCAGTGGACAGTGATCTTTGCTTTGGCAGAAAGATTAACACTTCAAAGCTTATTAAACTGAGAGTTTTATCCTAACACCATGTTACCCTCCAATCCTTTTAAAGGTGTTTGCTTGCAGAGGAGCAATGGCTGGCAAGCAATGAAGAAGGAGATGAGCTTGAGGTTTTGGATGAGATCCAATGATGGGCTTGAATCCTGCTGTTAGTACTTGGGGCATTTTGGTGGCAGGTCACAGATGTTCTTGGTGTACTGGGGGCAGTAGCGCTGCACAGGGGGGCAATAACGCTGCACAGGAGGGCAATAACGCTGCACAGGAGGGCAATAGGACTGCACAGGGGTGTAGCAGGGCGTCACGTAAGTGAACTTCTGCACAGGCTGCCTCTGGATGGTGTAATGGCAGGAGGACCCTGAGCTGTGGCAGCCAGAGCTGGATCCGTGGCAGCCAGAGCTGGATCCATGGCAGCCAGAGCTGGATCCATGGCAGGAGGACTCATAGTCATGGCAGGACCCGCGGGAGCACATCTTTGTGGAGTATCAGCAGAGCTGTCAAGGGCAAGAGATCCATGTGGTAAGAGGAGCCCCAGACTTATTTCTTGTATTCCCTCCCTTAGAGGTCTTGAGGTCTTTTCCAGCCAAAACCATTCCATGATTCTTGAGATCCCCAGTGAACTTCTCTTTCTTTTTGCCTTCCTAACCCAGATCGAGTGTCCCCTCAGTTCTACCTAATCTGCAGGGCTTGCTCTGGCAACTGCTGTGTGAAACTAAATCCCTTCCAGCCAACACAATAAGATCCATGAACCACTCCCAGATCTCATCACCCCTGTGAAACAGACTGGAGCTTCGCTGCCTTTGCTGCACCTTCCTTGGTGATCCCATCCCTCCATCCACCATCCATGATACCTGCCTCAGAGCACCGCAAAGGTGCCAGATATTTAGCTAAGTCCCATCTCCCAGGCTCCATAGAAAACTCTAGTGGAACATCAGACAAGATAGTAAAATTAGTCTTACCCTCGTCAGCTGCAAGGAGAAGTGTCTGGAAGCAAAGGTGAGTGACTGAGGAGGGCTGCGTTGAGCGACCTTTTATATGGTTCCAAAAGGTGATCTCGGATGTGAAACACCTCTTTGTAATGGCAATTTAATTACTTCCACACTCGATCCTGGCTATGTTCGCTCTACCCTATTTTTAGCCTTTCCTCTTTGACGCACCGTATATCACGCGATATGTAATTCCTAATGGATTTCCTATAAGGATTTTGGAAGGCATCTCCTTGCTGTTTCCTGGAGATTAACACTAATCTCATAAGTATTAATTAGCTTGTGAATGGGCCACTGGGATTGCATCAGTAACTTAAAGGTCTTTTTATCTCAGAAATGCTGACTCCTGGGGTAGGGCCTACAGTTCCATGCGGGTGACTGCTCAGGACTGTAATTTGTGTGTTGTTGAATGCCAAGAGGAAATGGGATTATGAGCTCCACAACTCATGGGTATGGCATGTTGTTGGGAAGTCTGGCACGATCCCTTCTTTTCCCTGGTACTGCAAAAAAATCAAGTATCTATGATCCTTCGTCTGCTCTTTGACCTGGCTGACCTCATCAGGTTGTTCCACATCTATCAAAGGTTATTTGGTACTTCAGATCAGAGAAAAATGCCTGGTGTCGATCTCTTTGCAAGGTACGAAGATGGTAAGTTTTCCTGCTCCTTAGGTTTTCTTTCCCTTCATTAATACGAAAGGCTTTTTCACTTGACCTCACCTGTAGAAGTGTCTGGAAAGCAAAGGATTCGGAGAAACGGAGCATTTGAGTTGAATACTGGGTTCTGTCACTGTCAATAGTGGTGAAATGGGCATTAAAGTCGGGTTTATAATCCAGTTTGACTTGATCGTTGAAGCATGAGAAAATGAAGCCCGTAACTCATCAACTTTGGAAAATGTTTCCCATTAGGGTAATTTGCTAACTGCTAAAGAGAAGCGTTCTCTAAAGCACTGGTGTCCTACAGCTTTTCTTCGGGCAAGAGGTGACATAACTGCTGGTGGTGAGTTTTGTGTAGCAAGGTAGGATTGCACAAATTCCTCAGGGACATTTTTGTGACTCAGTTGTGTGTCCGAAACCCAGTCAGCGAAGTTGGTGCTTGTCTGACACTTCTCCTTTCCTCTGTGCTTTGGCCTTCAGCATCACATCAATGTTCCTCAGAGATCTTTCTACCTCCTCAACAGTCTTCCAAACCCTGGGTTATACCCACTTGAAAACTGTTTCTGAATCAAATTCAGATCCTGCTCAGAAAGACAGCATCTCTAAAGAGTTATCATCTATTGCTTGTGATTCTCTTAGGAGAGTATGTAAGGAATGCCCAATCTACAATACTTAAATATTGGTTTTACTGCAATGTGGTATCTGATACTTGCTCAGTTTTCATTCAGCATTGTTTGATTTACGAGCTCTTCATAATAACACATTGAGCAGTTCAGATCTCCGTCTTACATGAACTGGATCTTCTCCTGACATTTCTCTGCTCCAGAGTATATACTACTTAGAAATAATACTGGAATATGAAAAAGAAGCTTGTGACTTCTCAGAAGTTCAGAAGTAATAAGAGGTTTGAAAATCTTTGTATGCCCAAGTTCTGAAGTTGATCTTGGAGATGCGTATGCTGAGTAAGAATATTAGCAACTGTGAAATGCTTATTCCTCTTTCATTTAATGTCTCCAAAACAAAGGAATTTGCATTGAATTGACTTTGTTGTTGTTGTTTACAAAATGATGGGACAAAACTCTGTGTAGACCAACTCATTGGCTGGTATAAGCAGGGGAGGATTTGTTCTGCTCAGCCCTTTGTAGGTCTATTTCATTTTTGGTAGTTGAGAGCTTTTTCCCCTTCTGATGTATCTGTTTTCTTCCTGAATGAACATGGGAATTGTTAAACCAGCTATTGGGGCCCTTTGAGAATAGGAAGAAATTTGCCTAAAGAACCAGAAAACAAATTAAAAAGCCTAAGAAAAAAAGGGAATAAAGAAATTGAAGCACAATGCAGGTCTCGTGAATTATAAGTTTTATTATTTCCCACACCCAGATGAGTACTGGAACAGAAGTACATAGCACAGAAAGATTCCCAACAGTAATTATACCCTGAATAATTAGAAAGGACATTTCCTGAATAATTAGAAAGAATGACAGCATGAATGATAATTAGGGGAACACTTCATCCAGATCAGTGGTGAGGCACATGACAGAGACCCAGGGATTTCAGTAAGGATAAGATGATCCATGGACACAGCATCCAAAGGACGAGTGAGCTGGTGGGTCCAGGTGCCAGAGCTGGATCCTGCTGTTAGTACTTGGGGCATTTTGGTGGCAGGTCACAGATGTTCTTGGTGTACTGGGGGCAGAAGGGAACCTGGGGGTAGTAGCGCTGCACAGGAGGGCAATAACGCTGCACAGGAGGGCAATAGGACTGCACAGGGGTGTAGCAGGGTGTCACATAGGTGAACTTCTGCACAGGCTGCCTCTGGATGGTGTAATGGCAGGAGGACCCTGAGCTGTGGCAACCAGAGCTGGATCCATGGCAGCCAGAGCTGGATCCATGGCAGCCAGAGCTGGATCCGTGGCAGGAGGACTCATAGTTGTGGCAAGTCCCACGGGAGCACATCTTTGTGGAGTATCGGCAAAGCTGTAAGGAAGAGAAAGAGATCATCAAGCTGGTACAGCTGCCCCACTGTAACCTTCTTCTTTTTCCTTGGCTCTTTATCCATAGAAACTTTGTTTTCCTCTGTTTTGTAATATATGGGATAACTTGAGTCTAAAAGTTATCCTGATCTGTCTTGTGGGGATGCTCTATGATGGTCCAGCTCTGATGGGAATTTCTGTACCAAGAACTTGCTGTTGGCTTTTAAGTTGAATTTGACTTCTAAAACTACGGTGTCTTGTCTGAGATCTTTCTCCATCCATCACCAACTAGTTTGGGAATTAATTCTTTGCTAGGTCCCAAAGATTGTCTTTGCAGATCTGGCCCTTCAATTACTCCTATTTTCCTGTCATCCCATCTGTTGTGAGAAAACCATCGGCAGCCTTTGTGTAGCTTACATGTAGTCACCAAAACTAAGAAATTTCTAAGACAAAGGCAAGGTCTAAATGCAGAACTGGTCAGCTAGAATTCCTATGTAAGCTCCTGCTCCTCAGAGTAGAATAATCAATATAAGCCAACTTACCCTTTGTTGGAGCAAGTAAGAAGAACACAGGGAGCTGGTGCTGAATGAAGGAGAAACAGAGGATGTTGAACTTTTATACCTTCCAAGGGGTTGTCTGAGAAATTATACATCTCTTGGCAATGCAATTAAGTTGTCACATTCGTATTTATCTCTTGTGTCTAGTTTTTTAGCATTTCCGATTTGACACAGTCAGGAAGAACAATTATGACTTTTTTCTTAACATGTTAATAGGCAATGAATTTCCCAATCTGCTTTATAAGGGAATTTTGAAGGCACTTGCATATTTACGTATTAAAAGTGAACCTAACCCTAGAGTTATTAAGTGATTTGTCGTTGGGCAACCGGTATTGCATCAACATTCAATTCAGAAGTGTTGACTCCTAAACTGCCTGCTGCCCCTTGGTCCACATGGCAGACTCACAGTTTGATTGATATGTGCTTTTTGTGACACAAGGGACTGTAATTATCAGCCACAACTCACATGGACTCTACTCAGAGAGAAGTCCTGTTGACTAGCTCAAGCACACCTAACACCTCAACACCAGAGATGACGCTAGAAGGATGTTCCCAGTTCCATTTCTTCCATCCCATTTCTGAGTCCACCAGCCACCAGCTCTCTTCCCCTTCTGCCACAATATTACCTATTTACATTCTTCCTAGAAGGGGATTTCAGATCCTAAGCGGGAAGGATTTGTGCTGAAAAGTTCTCACGTGTTTGCATCCTGTTTTCAGATCCCAAATTGCTTCAGGCTTTGCTTAAGCAGTTTTATAGTTTTTCCTCTTCTCAGTGTTTCATTATTTACCACCAAGTTTCTCTCACAACAGCCCAGGACTTGACTTCAAGACAATGAAATGGGTAATTGTTCTTTTCCTCTGACTTTTCTCAAGGTGGAACCCCTTAGGAGCATCCCATAGGTCAGTCCTGCTGCAACCAGAACAAGGGGGACCTAAATGTTGCTGACCAAGTTCAGAAGTGAGCAGTTACCCCTCTTGATATGGTCTTCATACCTTTCAGGGTTTATTTTCATGTCATTTTTTTGGGGGGAGGAATAAATAAACTGCTACTCTGCCAACAGTTTTGTATTTAAAGTCTTAATGAAGCTTATTAATTATGAATTTGAAGCACCCTGGAAATGCAAGGTTTCATGTTCTGGTTTAGGTTTTTTCTTTCTCAAGACCAAGACTGAGCAAAACCACAGTTGTTTTAAAAGTCTTTTAGAGCCCTTGTTTAGGAAAATCTCACCTACAGTCTTCTGAAAAGCACTGAGTTATAAGTAGTGGAAGAATGGTTCATCTAGGTTGATAAAGTGGTATTTTTGGGAAAGTCCCTTGTGTAATTTCTCCATCATGCAAGTTGCACCTATCCCTTTTGCAGATACTCAGAGTTAATGATGGAAGCTGAATCTTCTTGTCCAGCTCTTTGTGAAACAGATGCAGAGAAACAGGCCCTGGCGGAAGAAAGCGAGCAATCCTGTTCTAGAATAGATGTCTCAGCTGGATGGATTGGCAGCTGAGTAGTCAGGTATAGTCTTAGGTTATCAAAAGTAGTGAGAGATTCAGTGTTTATTTTCAACAGTGTGGGATTTTCATTGAAAATACTTATTTGAGATTCAGGGAAAGAAGAGGAGGGACAGAGAAGAATTTGAGGCACCTATTTGCATTTATTAGACACCTCAAAATGTTTGTAATCCTGAGTCAGAGTGACAAATGAAGTATGAAGTGCTGCTGAAGTACGGAACTGGGAAAGATGGTTCTAGGCTACACAGGGTACAGATTGGCTCCTTTGTGCTTGTCCATAAATGCGTTTGTCTGCTGCAAAACTGCATCTGGAATGATGGGCTTTAATCATTTAGGATATTTGGGATGTGGGCGTTTTGTGATAAGTTGGAGAAGAAAAGAATGAGAAGTCAGAGGTAAAGATAATTCTTCAGTAAAGAGAATAAACAAATCATAAAATCTTTTTTTTTTTTTTTTTTGGGAAATGATGTTTTATTGTCTCATCCTAATGTTGTAGAGGTTGACATATTACGTGCAAGCCACCACCAGCAGAAATCAGTCCCAGTCTTTTGGGAAAGGACATAGAACAGATCTGATTAATATGAGGTGATCAAGGATTTACACAGACCAAAAAGAAGGGAAAAGAGAACCAAGGAGTCAAGCTTCAGGCATCAAGAGCATCCAAGGGAAGAGTGAGCCGGTGGGTCCAATGCCGGGGCTGGATCCTGCTGTTAGTACTTGGGGCATTTTGGTGGCAGGTCACAGATGTTCTTGGTTAACTGGGGGCAGAAGGGAGCCGGAGGGCAGTAGCGCTGCATGGGGGGGAAGTAGGGCTGCACTGGGGGGCAATAGGACTGCACAGGGGTGTAGCAGGGTGTCACGTAGTTGAATTTCTGCACAGGCTGCCTCTGGATGGTGTAATGGCAGGAGGATCCTGTGTCATGGCAGGAGGAGTGGGATTCATGGCAGGAAGTTTCATGGCTGTGGCAGGCCCTACGGGAGCACATCTTTCCAGAGTATGGGCAAAGCTGGAAGGAAGAAATAGTCATGTTGGTACAGTGTCCCCAGCCTACACAAGCATACCTGCATTCTCTAATTTGCTCTGGATTTCCCCATTTTCTTACTAATTCCTAATTCCTCAGGGAAAAGAAAATTATTTCAATGCTGATTAGGTATTTGTAATTATGTATATTATGTACTGATTTGCATCCCCCACTAAAAACATGAGCTTTTACAGCTGCAATTTGCTTTGCAGAGGAAAACTACTCAAAACACCCATTTCCCATAAGCAACCTCAGGCCTTTCAGTGTATTCTACTCAAAACCTCCAAAGCCTCTTTTCCATAAATTGCTCTCTCTGTATTTTCCAATTTTTCTGTTGTTTTGGTTCATTTTGGGCCTCATCCTGCTGACCTTATATCCTACTTATCATTTGAGTGAATAGAACAGCTTTTGTGAGTAGCAAGAGCTTGGTCTCTGGCACAACCAAAGTCAAGATGTGAGGAATACTATACTATAACTCTACTAAAGCTTGTAAAATTGTATCTGGTTTCATAAAGAAACTCAAGAGAAACAGAAAAATTGGACTTACCCCTTCAGCAACAGGAATGAATGTGTTTAGGAGCAAAGAAGCGAATGAAGGGAACTGGGATGAGAAACCTTTTATACTCTTCCAAAGGTTTATCTGGGACATGAAACATCTCTTGGCAAGTGTAACCTAATTACATATCCCAACTCATTTCTATCCCCTGTATTCAGCTTCCCACATTTTCCCTTTGATGCACTGTACATTTAGCATTGTAATTGTCCCATAGGATATTAATAGCACTCTAATTCCTTTGCCTCCCTATGAAAGATATTGGAAGGTATTTCACATAAAGTGACACCAATACCAAAGAAACTACTGGATCTGGCCATGGGCAACAAGTATCAAGTGGAAGAGATGCTTGTAATTTGGAAGAACCATTTCCTCAAGCAGTGCCAGGATGTCACATGGACTGAGAGCTAAACGGGATCATATCTCCATGTGAAAGAAAAATTATTGCTAATATTAACACTTGTGGATTATGTTTAGGGCAGGAATACTTCAGCTGAATTACCTAATGGTACAGAATATTGTAATGAGAGATCCAGCATTATCCCATAGATATCTCCACTAAAAATTTCAATCTGTCTGCATGGTGTGTCCTATCAAGGATTCTCTTATTCTTGTGTGATGGGTTGACCTGTCGTAATGCAAGAAGGACATGCAGCTGCTGGAGCAAGTCCAGAGGAGGCCACGAGGATGATCAGGGGATGGAGCATCTCCCATGCAAAGACAGACTGAGAATATTGGGGCTGTGCAGCCTGGAGAACAGAAGCTGCATGATGTCAGAGTAGCTTCCAGTGACTGAATGGCATTACCAGGATGCTGGAGAGGGACTCTTCATTGGAGACCATAGTGATAGGACAATGGGTGATGGGTCCAAACTGAAACAGGAGAAGTGCAGGTTAAATTTAAGGAAGCTGTTCCCTGCGAGGGTGGTGAGGCACTGGCACAGACTGCCCAGAGAAGTGGTAAATGCTCCATCCCTGGCACTGTTCAAGGCCAGGCTGGATGGGGTATGGAGCAACCTGCTCCAGCCGAGGTGTCCCTGCCCATGTCAGGGGGTTGGAACTAGATGAACGTAAGGTTCTTTCCAACCCAAACCATTCTATGACCCTGACTGGTTGTATTTTTTATGGAAAAATGCATTGGACAAGACTGTAGCTCAAGAAAAAAAGAACCAAGCTGTGTACTCTGGTAGAGGTAGATGCTTCTGAGCTGGGATTTTCCTGTGAATCATGAATGAACACTGGTCTTCCTCTCTGTGTCTGCGTACAGGTCATGCCCATCTAACCCAGCAATTATGCTTTCTTGTCTCATAAAAGGCAAGAATGTGTCAACACCAGGATGGCATTGTGGATTAGACTTCAGGCACAACTGATTTTGGTGATGCTCTCCTGACTCACTGGGATCCCTCAAACAGGTCCATTCACCTCTGTGTTTCAGTATCACAATGTACAGAATGAACCCATAAATATCTTGCTGTAAAGTTTTATTTCAGTTGTAGTTAGGCAACGCCTTTAGAAATCTTTGATCTTGTATGGAGTAAATCTGTTGTCATATAGAAGAGAGAAGATAGTAAAAATACAAAAGTACATCAGACGTAGATACTGGCAACTAAAGGCACAAACAAACCTGACTGTGGTCAGGGGAGAGCAAAGACCCAATTCTCTAAGGGCGCATCACTGCTGAAGCCTACAGCTTTATAAAGTTCCCCTGTTTCAGGCCATTCCTTTCAGTTTGACTTTACTTCTCCTATTGCTCTCCTGTTCTTGTCTAAGGTACGTGATTTGACTGATCATCCAGGGCATTTAGGAAGGCTTATCTGTAGACTATATCTCTGTGTTTATCCATTTGACTTGGCTCCACCTATAACTGCTTGCTTATTTACATAGTGCAAGAAAGAGATACTTTCTATGGAGTATTTCTGATATTTCATTGATAAACAGAACAATAGAAATTAGTTTTCTGGAATAAATAATGTTGGAAAAATATGATAGTATTTTATATGTCATTCAGAAGATATGTTATAGAAAATGATAAAAAGGGGTGTTTGGGAATGGTAAAAGGCCAAAATTTCTACACGCAGGTCCTCTATTTTTGGTTGGCCCTGCTTATCTTGAAGTGCATAGTATCACTATGAAATGATTGTGGAATCATAGAATGGTTTGGGTTGGAAAGGACTCTAAGATCATCTAGTTCCAACTCCCTAGAATTACTAAATATAAAAAAATTGCATTAGAATATACAAAATAATTGCATAAACAGATATTGTCTTTCTTCTACCACAGAACTACCTTTCCTTTTGGTGATTCAACCACCCAAAATGGCATGCTCTTCTGGGAGGGAATCCTTCTTCAACTTGAACTCAACCTGGTATGACCCAGCGGGCTCCTGGCTTGACACCCGGCGCACACCTCTCCTCTATGCCTACGGCTGTGGCTGTGCCCATGGCCGAGGCTCGTGCCTGGGTGGTCATGACTACCGACACTATGACTACCACCATTCAGTCTGCTCTGAGCCAGCATCTTGCCAGGGAACTGAGTGTTCTCACTGTGCTGGGGAGCTGGTGAGCTGCTGTGAGGAGTGCGGGGCATGCCATAGCTATGGGGTGTGCTCGGAGGAGTGTTATGGGGATTGCTGCCATTAATAGGAGAGCAGGGTGTGAGGGACCTTGGCATGGTCTGGGACTCTCACGTCTCTGTATTCAGCCACAATGCTGTGTAGGAGCCCATCACTTGTTTAGGGCTGAGAAAGGTGCTTGGCACATAAAGTCCTTTTTCTCCTCTCTTTTCTCATGTTTGCCTTGGGTTTATCGTGCTTTTGATGGTCTTTCTATCCCACTCTTCTCCTGCTGACTTAGTTGAGAAAATGTCCTCTGTATTCACGACAGAGGGAAGGGGAGGGATAATTCCCTGCTGAATTTGGCAATCTACTTTCCTGCTTCACTTCCCAAATGTCGGTGCTGAGACAACAAAACTCCAGCTCACAAGCTTGCTTTTGCTTTTCCTCAGACTCTGAGTCTCTCCTTAAATGAATGACACAACCTGAAGTGCTTCAGCCTGTCCAAGAGCGTAGGTGAAAACTTGGACTGCTTAGAAAGAATTAAGATAGGAGATTTTTATCTTCCCTTCCCCATAATAATCTCAGTCAAACTCGAACCCAGCCTGGAGCCTTGTGTCTGGCTTGGTTTCAATCTCCCATTTGGCACAGGATGGGTTTGGCACTGGAAGAGGGGTACCTAGGTGTCTGGAGGGACAGGGACCATCAATGGCATCACACAATGCGTGCATGCACAGTCACTCTGACCCTGATGCTCATTCCTTGCACCTGCAATCATCTACCTTGCATATGGGAATGATGCTCCTCGTTATTTTAATTAACAGTAATAATAAAACAAGTGTTAATAATAAGTTTCTCATTCCTTTCAAAGATTCAGTGCAAACCCTTTGCTAATTAAATATCTAGCGCATTACACACAATACTGCTCTCAAACCACAGAGGCATGAATTGCTCCTGCAATCTGTCTCCCTGCTGGTAGACACTGGAGGAGAATGTGGGGATGAATCTAGTGCAATGTAAAATACAACTGCTGATTTTTATGGCCATCTGCCAATTTGGTATCCTTTTTTTCCTACATCTTCAAGGGAAACTCAGAAATTTGATGGTTTCTGCTGAGAAAATTTAGCTTAAACCTTGGTAGGACCTGGGAACATCTTTTCTTTCTCAGTCTTTCTCTAGTTTTCCAGATGCGTTGTTTACAGGACTAGAGTTCATAGTGGGAGTCAAAGCTGCAGTGTATGGTCTGACTTAAACGCAGTTTTATTTTGCATCAGCCAACATGTCATCTAGGCAGTATGGACTTTGTGGGATTTTTAGGGGAGACAGAGTTACCTTTCTCACCCCATAGTCTCTGTTTAGAACAGATCAGAAGAAAGATTAAGTACAATGTAGTCCTTCCTTTACTTATACCCTCTTGTTTATGGTGAACAGAGCCTTAGAGATGGAGTCTGCTTCTTGCTCATCAGCCCTGAATGAAGCGGAATCTTTGCTTTTGGCTCCTTTAGAATGTGCCTGTGAGGTTCTGAGGCTCAAGGCCACTTGTTGCAGAGCCAAGGGCTTGGATTGGTGAGAGATGCAGATCTGTACCCTCAATCCAGACAGCTTTTCCAAACCCAGCATCTGGATTTGTCTGGCAGATGCACAAGGTGTTGGGTACTGGAGAGCTGAGCTTAGATACACCACTGCCATCAAAGTGCAAAGGGAAGGGTGGGGAATGTGGAAAGCAGCTCTCTTCAATAAAGGTGGGCTTGGAATGGTGCTAAAGGTAAGGAGAAGAGTAACAGTGGAAAAACACCAAGACACCAGCACGTTTTGTGAGCTTTAAGTTTTAATATCACATCTTTGCTATTGGAGACAGAAGCAGGAAATCAATGGTTTCAAACTCTCGCATGTGCGAGGACAATTCATGTTTCTGTCATGCTAATGCCACTTTGCCTTATCAGGAGTGGGGAGAGGTAATGAGTGCTGGAGGGAAGGGGCAGGACCTGCCCAAGCCCAGGGCTGCATCTTGCATGGGGAGAGCGGAGAAATGCAGCCCATATCGGAACTCCTTGTCCCTTCACTTCTGCTGCTGCGGGGGCCACTGCACCGGCTGCTTGATCTGTTGTTGCTGCAGGCAGGGAGCAGGAGCCACTGGGACCTGTCCGGACACGGGGCCCTGGGGAGGGAGGACCACGACGGGTGTCACATCCTGCACGGTGCTCACTTCATGGCAGATGACCTCCTCGGAGCGGTGGCAGGACCTCTCGCTGTCGTGGCAGGAGGAACCTCCGCTGTGGCAGGAGCTCTCGGTGTTGTGGCAGCCTCTGTCTCCACGGGAGCACATGGTTCGGTCGGGGCAGTCAACCCTAGGGAGGAAAGACCTTTGTCAGTAAGTGTGTGAAGGGCAGCATGTTTTCCTCACTCTGCTTTGGCTTTTCCTTGATGCGTTTTTGAGCCTGCTGAGGCTCGTCAGGATTTGCCTGTCTGCCCGTCCCATTGCCCCAGCTTAGAGCTTTGTTCTCACAGTGCTGGACCAGCCCACATCATCTTAATGCCCCCATGACCCTCTCAGCAGCCCTGATCTCCATCTCTCCCAGGCTCCATGAGCCATTTCTCCGCTCTCCTTTGTTGCATCCCGTAAGCACCGGTGCAAGACACCCTGGGGTTATCTCAGGCTGTGTAACGGAGAAGAAAATGAGCTGTGGGCTGCCAGTTTATGCTGCACTGACAAGAGGCATATTGGCAAGGGTCTGAAAATCTCACAGCCTAAAGGGGCACTGGCACAGGCGATGAATTTATAGCCAGGACTGGTACTATCAGTGCCTTGGCAAAACACACACGCAAAGCCATGTGCTCAAAATGAAAATATTCCTCTGTCTTCTTCCCTTCTTGTGTCCTCCGTTCTCTCTGTGCCCTGTGGACCCAATATCCTCAGTTATGAGCAACTAAACCATCTTCTGAGGAGAGCTGAGATCTCAAGGAGGGAAAAGGCACTCAGATGCACGTAGCTGAGCTGAAGGCTGTTCATGCTGCTCCTCACTCTCCTTGATTTAATCTGCCTTCTGAGTTCTTTCTTAAAGTTCTTCAATGACGGCTTAATGTTTTTGGCTCCTGAAGATTTCAATTTTCCAAAGCAGCTTAATAAAGCAGTCAGGCTCGAAAATGCAATCAAAATTCCCGGTTTAAACCCAGAGTTTCTTATGAGAGATCAGCCTGTTGTCTCCCATTCATTCCCAAATCCCATCCTTTATAGAATCATAGAATCATCAAATGGTTAGGCTCAGAAAGGACTTTAAAAGCTTTCCTTTCTTATTTCATAGAATTATATAATAGTGTAGGGTTGGAAAGGACCTTAAGATCACCCAGTTCCAACCCCCCTGCCACGGGCAGGGACACCTCCCACTAAACCTTGCCACCCAAGGCTATGTCCAACCTGGCCTTGAACACTGCCAGTGATGGAGCATTCACAACCTCTCTGGGTAACCCATTCCAGTGCCTCACTTCCTTATAGTAAAGAATTTCTTCCTGATATCCAGTCTAAACTTCCCCTGTTTAAGTTTGAACCCGTTACCCCTTGTCCTCTCACTACAGTCCCTCATGAAAAGTCCCTCCCCAGCATCCCTATTGCCCCCTTCAGATACTGGAAGCTGCTATGAGGTCTCCACGCAGCCTTCTCTTCTCCAGGCTGAACAGCCCCACTTTCTCATCCTATCATTTCCAGTTTGTCTTTTGGAAACTGGGAGTCCTAAGCACTGAAGTAATGCAAATATATCTAAGTGTGATAAGAAGAATATATTTTGCATAATAAACAGGCAGTCTTGAGACCAATTTTGATAGCACAAAATTGCCCCAGCAAGAACTTGGCTCCCAATAGTCTCAGCACCTGCAGAAAGATCTGTCTTTAAGAGCATAACTCCACTCAGCTCAGCAAATTATCATAGGAAGGAAATGTTAGCAGTGGAATAGCAACTCACCTTGGCTGTGAAGGCTCTGCAGAAGGAGAGGAGCTGAGTGAATGAGTTGCTCTCCCATCTGAGAACTTTTATACAGTTCCTAACTCCCTTCCTCAAAATGCAATAAACCCCTGGGGAAAAATGACCAATGTATTTACAAAACAGCCCCACCTCTAATTATCCCCCATCTTCAAAAGCTTATTCAACCTGGTTTCTTTGATTGACTTGTCATAGAGTAGAATGTCTTCCTTGTGTTACACAGCTTTAATTGCAACCCTGCCCCATGCAGGTTGTAATGCTCGAAGAGTGAAAACCGTGTGGGTGGTTTGACTGTCTCACTGTCATGCCAAGATGAGTTTGAGGTTGCAAAACGGGTGGCAAAGGTGGTGCTTTTTTGAGTTTCTATTCTCCTGAAACCTCTTGCCCAAAGTCTGGAAGGGAGGAGAGGTCACAACGACTGGTCACCTCTAACTGCTCTTGGCAGGACTGAGTCTTGCACAGTAGACAAAAGACACCACTTTCAGGTCCTTCACACAGAAACTGGTGAGTTTTTAGGAAGTCCTCATTGCATGTGGACGCTGGAGTGGGAATCTTCGTCAGGGACTGTAGTGATAGGAGAAGGAATGGTAGGTTCAGACTTAAACAGGGGAAGTTCAGATTAGGTATAAAGAAAGAAAGTGCTCTTCCCTGTGAGTGTTAGGAGGCACTGGCACAGGCAGCCCAGAGAAGCTGCCATCCCTGTCAGTGGTCGAGGCAAGGTTGGATGGGGCTTGGAGCAACCTGCTCTACTGTGACATCCCTGCCCATGGCAGGGGGTTGGAACTGTATGAGTTTTAAAGTCCCTTCCAACCCAAATCATTCCATGGTTCTGATTCTTTGATGTCCTCTGAAATCATCTTTAAAGTTCTCTTCACCCTCTAAGACATCTGCAGTTGCCAGAAGCTTAGCCAAGGGTCCCCTCTAGATCTCTGCTCTCTGTGTCATTGCCCAGAGCAATAAAAGCAGGATAATGAAGCCTGTGGCGATTGTGGCTGGCTCCAAGAGCTACAACTGGAAAGTGGCCTGGCAAGGCTAGGTAGCGGTACAGGTCATTTTTGGATGTGTTGACTTATACCTGTGAATACCTCCAAAATGTAATGCAGTTTCTCCACCTGTGTCATCAACTCCATGTCTGATTTTACAGCCATTTCACTGATACTGACAGTTACCCCTGATTTTCATTGCTGGCATTTTTCCCTGGCCAACACCAAAATGCCTTGACCATAACTGCTCTTTTAAGATGTCTGGTTTTCTGCTATTTTATTTGGTTCTCCATTTGTCTGCCTCTGAAGCAGCCAGTGTCTATGATGGGAAATACTTGCCTACAGAACCCTCTTGAGTAAACCTTGCACCCATGAGTAAGCTGTGAGTAAAGCGCTAGCTCAGAGACCACGTAGCTAGCTGACCACGCATCTCAAGCTCACCCAGCTCTTCCCTAGGGCAGGATGGGTGCATTCCGGGTGCAGAGCAGCAGACAAGCCCTGGTGAAATCAGCTGTGCAACCACGGCTTTGCAACAGCCCTGGTTTCACCTTTTTCCTCCCATTAGTAACTTGACTGTGCAATTTTCTCACTGTGTTTTTACTCCTTTTGCACCTAACTCCCTCTGCAAGCATGGGAGTCAAGGTTTTCTTGGTCAGATATTAACCGAACATCTGAAGCAGAGGGGTGGCTCCCTCTTGCTATCTCCAAACAATTTCTTTAGCTTCTATCCAGAGGCACCAGTTCTGACTTTCATCAAGAAGCCAGATTCATGTTTACCATTCAACCTGCCTATTTACTAACAGCCAAAGCAGGGGGGGGCATGAATTTTGCAAGCACCAACATGCTTGTGGATAAGAGTCCTGCGTTATCACAGTTCGTCAGCCATGAAGAACAGTGTTGCACAACAAGTGAGGAAGGAATCTGCATGTACAAATGTGCATGTGTATCCTGTGTATAAAATCCAGCCTCTGCCTGCTCCCAGCCTCATCCTGGAGATGAGCTGTAGCTGCTGTAATGCACAGAAGAAGGCGATGGAATGCAACCCCAGCTCCTTGTGTTCAAGCTCTGGGTGCAAGAGCATCTTCCTTCTCCCTGGGTCTATTATGCTATCACAGAACCCCAAACTGGTTTGGGTGGGAAGGAACCATTAAGTTCATCCGGATCCAATGCCCTGCCATGGACAGGGGCACCTTCCACTTGCTCTAGTGGTTCCAAGCCTGGTCCAACCTGGCCTTGAACGCTGGCAGCCACAGCTTCTCTGGACACCCTGTGCCAGCGCCTCAGCATCCTTACATCATTGAGCCCAGTCAACATCTAAGCTTGTGGAATGCTTTTTGATACAAGCCTCAAAAAAGCCAGCCAGATGGGACAGGGAATAAGGAATGTACTTTTAGTGCTTTCTATTTTGGGGATGTTTCTTTGTCAGTTAGTTGAATAGACAAGAAGTTTTTGGATACTCCAGACCAATCAATATTCTTGAAGTCCCTTGGAAGTTGTTTGAGTTCCTTCACTACCTTTGGTGTTATCAGATAAAGCAGGGAAAATAACTGGAATAATAATGAAGTGGTAGATTTTAGAAATACAAGTGGATGCAAATAAATGATATCACAGACTAATTTTAGAAGGGACTTTAATATGGCTGGTGACAAAACCTTGTGTAATGTTCCCCGTGCCACAGGCTTACAACATTTTACAACATGAATGATACCCACTGGCTGGAGCTCAGAGGATTTGGTTTTTATAAGCTGTCGTGTTTTACAAACATCAGAGCAAAGTCTTCTTGGGTTTTATTGAGCTGAAAGGGTCAAAATCTCTTTCACAGCTGCGTGAAAAATATTGTACAATGTAGTTTTATGCTCTTTAGTGTTCCTTTGAAATAGGCACAGATCTATAGGTGGGTCTTTCCCTTCATTGCCAATATTTGGAGGAGTCAAAAGCCCCTAGGGCACAGTCCTGGAACGCAAAATGTTTGGCAAACACCACGTTACAACCAGCACTGGATGTTCAAGCCTCCCCCACGTGTCCCATCCTCAGCACAGAGGAGCCATCTTCTCCCTGCGCCTAATTTAGGGCCTGTTCCTATCAAATGAAGCAGGTTAATGCGAAGAAGCAAACGAGCTTGTTCCAGTTGCCTCATCTGGTGCAAGCAGAAGGTTTACGTGCTCTTGGCTTACGACATCACCTGCAATCTCCCTGGGCCAGGAGCCTGGTGTGTAATTTTTTCCAAGTAAACAACTCTGCACTCCCAAGGTCACGGTGTAAATAATAATCAGTTGGAAATCACCTGGGTATTTTGCATATCTCCTTAATGTAGCTTGTAGAGTCTGGCTAGGGAGAGGGTCTCAGCAGGGCACAGCATTTCCATTTGATGGGAACAGCATGGGGGAAGCTCTGAGTTCAGGAAAAGCAAAGGAAAGAACCTTCTCTTGCTGTTGAACATGGTTTAATTCTATTAAAATAAATACTATTCAAGTATGGTTTTAAAATACATATCAAAACTGTTCGAGGATAAAGCTTGTGAAGTGGACTTATTTAGTATCTACATTCTGAGTATAGCCAGAAATGAAAGGATTCATTCAGATATCGGAATTTCCCACAGACTATGAAGTTTTATTTTCCAACCCACCAGCAAAAGGAGATGAAAAGAAGAATCTTTCCCTGTCACCAAAGCACAAATCACTTTTCCCAGCAGGGCTTGCAGCAATGTTCCTAGCACAGCCCAAAGTGAGGAATGCAGCTCCCTCACTGTAATGACATGGTTGGATTTGTGCATTGTGGCACATCCAGGGCACTTTTGCTTGAGCAGTGGTGGCTGCTAGGTCTGTCACTTCTTCTGGCTGGGGGGCCAGTGGTTGCTCTGCTTGCTCTGCTGGGCCTCAATGTTGGGAACCACCACAGGGCATTTCTGCTGCACGGCCTGGGAGGACCCATCACCTCCAGAGCTGAACTCTGGGCCTGAGTATCCCCCCATGCTATAGCCTGATCCCCCGCTATAGTGCCCTGACCCACCACCTGCCCCTGGGATGCATCTCGGTGATGCATCATATCCATATCCATAACCTTCTCCCGCAGTGATGCCCATTCTCTCACTGTGGCAGCCAGATCCTCCACCTGAGCTGCCAGTGATATTCCTCCATGAGTCCTCACTGCCATACCCTGTTCCTCGCCCAGCACCATAGACAGGGACTGTCTCCCCTGCAAAGCCCCTGCCACTCCCCCCACTGTCACCACTGGATATTACAATAGATCCATCACCGCTACATCTGTACCCCCCTGATACAGTGTAGGTGGATGATGTTGGCATGGGCTCGAAGGATGAAGCTCCCCGACTGTACGTGGCAGTGCCTTCTCCACCACAGAAGAAGGAACCGTGTCCCTGGATGTTTGGGAAGCCATGGTATGAGGAGATCTCATTGTTGTAGCCCCTGTTCCGCCGGCCGCACCTCATTCTCCCTCGGAGATAGTGGTAAATCTGAAAAAGGAAAAAGTCAAACCCCAAATTTGGACCATTTTACTTCAACTTTTGTACTGTTTTCAAGTGGTGTCATCAGAAAAGTGTGTGTGTGTGGGGGGGACCTGGGACAATGCCAAGCTTCAAAACTAGGTTCTGCTTAGCTGGTCTTCAAATGCAAGAGTGTTTGACTTGTACTTCCAGAGATTTTCTTTTTCGCCAGGGTGTATGTCTAGAGAAATCAAAATCAGAAATATATTCCTTTAATATCTGATAACTGCCATGGTTTTCCCCACTCATCTTCATGAGCTGTAAAACAGAGAGTATTAGCCTTGCTTCTGTTTCTATAACATTGCAAGAATGGTGGATCCAAATGCCCATGCAAGATGACATTGCTGTCTGTATTATTGCCGTCACTGCAGATCATCCCCAAAAGTCTTTAACATAAGGTAATCGGCACATAGAAGTACGTAGCCATTGTGAAATACAGCATAGGCTTGTTGTTTTATATCAAGAATGTGCCCTGCATGTTGCAAACACCTTCAAACTATAAAGACAAAGCAGTCACCACATACTGGTCCAACTGCAGACTCAGCTGAGTTTTTAGCCTCTTTCAGCCCTATAACCTGGCTTCACCTTGCTTCCCACTGATCTGATCCACACCAAAGACAGAAACTGTATAGATCCTGAGACCCAATGGATTGTCAGGCAGCATGGGTACTGCTGCAAGCACGTGTCAAGATCTTGAGTGAAGCTATCTCCTTTGAGCATGAAATAAGAAAGACTCAGAAAAAAGCAGACTTACCCTTCTCAGCCATTGGAAACACATTTAGAAGCTAAAAGTCGACTGAATGAGAAGCTTTAATAGACAGGAGCTCTTATATGGCATTTAACATATATGGGAAGTGAGACACACTAAGGAATGGCAAGGATTTATTTACCAAAGTCTGATTTCAGTGTTTGCTTTGACTCATGACATCAGATCAATATCTTTCCTTCATACTGCTCGTTGAATTGCATGAGGCAGTAATTGCTACTTCTGCTTAATGATCTTATTCCTGTGCTCCTGCCCTGTGCTATGGAGGACCGCTTTGATGTGATGATGCTGGGGGAGACCAGGGAAGGTGGGTGAGAGGGTGAGTGTAGTGAAATGCTGAGCAAGATTGCGGGGCAGAGGGTGGTAGTGAACAGGTCCTACTCAATGAAGGGCAGGGAGGCTGGTTCAGCCGTGATAGCAGTGCTCAGGGCATTGCTTAAGATAGTGATGCGTGGGTACCCATGAGAGGGGAAGGCAAATGCTCAGAAGGCATCTGGTGGTGCAACACAGCACATGGATGCTTCCAGCACCTCACTGGTGGCTCCAGTAGGAGATTTTCTGAGGAAGGCATTTACATCCAAACCAGAAGTTCATCAGAATTTTGCAAGGGTGTTAGAGATACTCTGAGAAATCTTGGAGCCTCTGGGGAGAATTGCAGAGGTGTGAATGTCCTAACGCTTAAATCTACTGTGACTGGGTTACTCTAATGAGGGATTATGCCTCCAAATGCTTTGCTTCCTCATTTTTGTATTCTGTGTCTTTCCTCTGGCTTGGAAACAGCATCAAGCACCATGGAAACTGCTCTGGTGTGCTGCAGGGAGTATGTGCCGTGGCCATGCTGGTAGCGCTGCCTTGCATGATGTCCTCACTGCAGCTTTCTGTGTTCCAGTTTGGCCCCACAGCATGGCTTTTGGGCTGGATTATGTCTTTTCAGCTCTGCTGTGGGGCAGAGTCCCAACATTAGCAAAAGGCCATGTCTAGGCCACATCTACCAGGCAGAAATCTGTGCATGGAGGTGGTGGTGCTGCCCTTGGTATTTCAAGGTAGATTTCAAAAGCTTGGGCAAGGAGGGATGGATGACCTGGAGACATGATTTGGAGTGTGTTGAGCTGCCTGAGGGACTTGCTGATGGTTCTATTTCCTTCTGCCTGGCCTAGGGCTGTTTGCCTGACTCAGTGTGTTGAGACTTGCCATCTGGGTAGAGATGTTCTGAGGTTTGCAAAGCTCAAGAGAAGGGGAATATGGCAGGGACATGAACATTGGCTTGTTGTTATTAACCACCCCATGCAGCAAGAGCTGCTGTTGAGGGTCAGCCCTGATCCTTGTTTTTCAGGACTGAGCATCCTGGGCTTGATCATATCTCCCAGCAGTACTTCACTGCTCTACAGATGTGGTCATTGCATGCTGGTACCTCAGAGGACATAGAGCCATGAGCTGGAATGGAGTTTTACAACACCCAGGGGCCAGAGGGATGTTGGATGCTGTGGCTGTTCTATGTTCTAGGCTGTGCTGTTTCACTGTTATGGAGCCCAGGAGGACAATGAAGGGCTATGAACTGGGTGGCTTTAGAGCTGCACCAACAGCAATATACTACTGAAGCCAGCATGTTCTTTATAGAGAGGAGTGAAATGTCTTCTCTAGTTTCCAAGAACATAAGAAAAAAGAAGCTTCCCTCCAAAGACACTGTTATCATTGCATTTATTAGATATTAAATTTCTCTTTTGAAATGCAGCAGAACCATATCAAAGGCAATGCAACACCAGCAGTTAACAACACCAGGCTGTTAATCCTGGACTTCACAGCACAGGGTTATACAACAAAGAGAAGAGAAGAGGAGAAGACATGGAAAAGAACGGGCAAACAGAGCCAGGTCTGGAGGTACAAAGGTAACATGGCAGAGGCAGGGCTGTTCTTGCTGAGTGCCAAGGCCACCTGCGGCTGTTACTTGTAGTAGCTGGGGAGCCACTGGCAGGACTGCTTGGTTTGATAGGTCTGGGTGTAGGGGATGACAATAGGGCATTTCTGCTGGGAGGATTGATAGGACCCTCCGCTGCCCCCTCCAGAGCTGACGATGATTGTCTGGCCTGAGGAGCCACCACCGTATCCTCCACTGCAGCATCCAGATGAGCCTCCTCCGCCACCACCTGAGCTGATGATGATCTGGCCTGATCCCCCACTGGATCCACCGCTGTAGCATCCTCCCATGCCATAGCTTGAGGAGCCCCCACTGCACCCTCCAATATTGCTCTTTGATCCTGAATACCCACCACCAGATCCTCCACTACAGCCTCCAGAGTATCCTCCACTGCTTCCACCCCCAATGATGCTCTTTGATCCTGAATACCCACCACCAGATCCTCCACTACAACCTCCAGAGTATCCTCCACTGCTTCCACCTCCAATGATGCTCTTTGAGCCTGAATACCCACCACTGCATCCTCCTCCCATGCCATAGCTAGATCCTCCACTGCAGCATCCAGAGGAGCCTCCACCACTGCCACCTCCAATGATGATCTTTGATCCTGAATATCCACCACTGGATCCCCCACTGCAGCCTCCTCCACCACCTGAGCTAACAATGATCTTCTGGACAGATCCCCCACTGGATCCACCACTGCAGCCTCCTCCCATGTCATAGCCTGAAGAGCCCCCACTGCAGCAGGATCCACTTCCTCCGCCACCAGAGCTAACAACGATCTTGCCACTGCTGTAGCTGCCTGAGCCCCCACAGCAGGAGGAGCCCCCGCTGTGGCACCCGCTGGACTGGTAGGACATTCCATGGCAGCCTCCGGAGCTCTGTCTGGAGCACATCTTTGAGCAGGGACCCTGCAAGAAACACTGCTGTCAGAAAGGAGCACCTTGGAGATGCTGCTGAACCTTCACAGCAAACCAGAGATTGAGCAGTAACCAGGAAATACCCCACCTGCCCCTTCTTCTACAGTCCTATGAAATTGGCAGCTTCATAAACTCCCTCATCCTTGTTATACAGGAGGGAAGACATCAAATGAAAAGCACCCAGGGCCTGGTCTGCAGACAACAATTATGGAAAAAATCTGCACGCAGGAAGATTGAGAGCACTTCTAGAGATCTACACATGTGCTCTGACATCTTGAGAGCTAGCAGTCTAGAAGCTTTAGTCCCACTGTAGATCCTTCTGGATGTATAGACTGCTAAAACTGACAGCAACTGAAAACTCAATCCTTAGAATGTTAGCTACAACTCCCTTTTGTAGGGAGTTCAGCCCAGTTGCCCCACCAAATTGGTCTTCCATGAACCCCATCTGATGTTGAGTCAGGATGGTTCCCTCATTCAAAGCTTCCCAAAGACCAACTAGTGGAGCAACCTCTTTGCATAAAGATCAAAAGGTTTCCATGTTAATGGACTTACCTTGAGTGCAACTGGAAATGTGTGCAAGGCTCAGGTGCAGGTGAATGAAGAGCCTTGGCATAGGTGAGCTTTTATATCAATACATTAAGCTCTAAAGGGAAGTGAGGCACCCTATGGAATGCTGATACATTTATTTTTGAGCCCGGCTTTAGATAACTCCTTCTTTGACTCACTTGCAGCCTATAGGTGCTTACGAAGGAGATGTATCAATCACGCTCTTCATCGCTGCTGATAGTTTTACACAATGATTCATTTCCAGGAGTCGTGCTCTGAAACTTAGGGTCAAGAGGCTTCTGGGGGTTCCTACTGGGGGGAGACAAAGTGGAGACAAAGCAGATACTGAGGGGTGGAGGCTGAAGTGAGTTAGGGCTAGAGAGTGATGGAAGGACAAAGGTAAAGGATGTGCCAGAGCAGAGTCCCAGGATATTCTGGGGGAAAGAGGGTTTCTTCAAAACTGGAAAGATGGGGAGCTGGGTGGGAAGTAGGCCTGCGTCCAGCCCATTGGGAAAGGCAACTATGCGGTCAACAGGCCAGAGCTAGAACCTGTAATGGGCAGTGCGCTGCTTTGAAGCACTTCAGCCCAAATCTGTTTCAGAGGGCCCCATGAGGGTTGCAGAGGTGTGGTGGCCACTTTCCTTCACCCTTTTGTGTCCCCAAGGTGTATTCTGCTGTTGGATTGAGCAGAGGTTGTCCATGTTCAGCTCCATCTTCCCAGACTCACAATCACCCCTTTCTTAGCAAAAGTGCATTTGAACGCCATCAAGACCCTACCCTTGAACTCTAGAGCATTCAATATCTTTCTCTCAGCAAGGCCTGTTTTCTGAGGGTCCTGCTTCATGCCTGGGGCTGGGAAGGTATCTAGGTCTTTAGCTTCCTGGAGAATGACAGTTTGTGAGCAGTTATTGCAGTGCTGCTGTGATTGCAGCAGCTTCATCCTGTCACTATGTCCTGCGTGCTTAAAGGTTGACAACAGCATCCACCCTCAATGGAGTCTGAGTAGAGGAAAGAACAATTAGGGGGTTTTAGTCAAGAGGGTGCATGACAGCAGCGGCAGACAGCCCAGCCCTGTCACGATGGAAATGATGGTGAGCATGGATGCAACTCCATTGGTATGGGGGCAGGATCATCAGCACCAGGAATATGGGTTCAAGGGAATTCCTTCATTTTCCTTTGGACTCCTTCCAGTGGCCTTAGCTCCACTCTCATCACCAATGGGAAATTGAAGTTCTCAGTGCAATTCTGGCTCTAACCTGTGAAATCTGGGCGTTGTGCTACAGCATCACAACACCTTGATCCCTTCCATGACTTCAACCTGTAGGGACTTGCACAAAGGGGCACCAAGGATTTGCAGCTCATCGGGATCCAGGGTGTGAGAGAAGGTTGTGGAAGCTTTTGACAAGGGTGGTGAGAAGTGCTCCTGCAGATGCTGCTGTGTGGAGATCCCAGGGCTGGACCCTGCAGAGACTGGAAACATGGGACCTGTAAGGGGACACGTGTGTAGCACACATGGAGGAAGATTGTGGTTGGAACCACAGCTGCTGGAGAGGTTGACATTGCCACCGCTTCCTCTAGGATAAAGAGCAACAGCTCTGGGTAAAGGCAAGGATGAATGCAAGAGGTTTTGTGGTGGAAGCTTCTCCAAATATGGGCCATATTTCCTGTTTTCTGATGCCTGGTTTGGGCCCGTTTCAGCCCTATAGACCAGTAACCTTCAGAGCAGGAGGACAGGTTACTTTCGCTTTCAGTCTCACCATTGCAAGCTCTACAATGGGTGGTGCCTTGGTGGGCATTGTTATGAGAGAAATAAAACCCTACCCAGCTCCTATAGCTTCCCAGCAGCTTCCTTCATGCAGAACAATGCAAACACATAGCATGGGACGTGGTAGAGGTACTTGTGTAACAAGAACTCTCCAGCTCCAAAAAGCAGAAGTTGGTCAGTTAACCCAAGTGACTTCAGATCCCTCAAGTCTTTGGATCCCTTACTTTTGTTTCCTACCTACCAACTGGATGCGTAAGATGGACAAAACCATCCACTTAGCTTGAAATGTACAGAATGGAAGACTGTCATCACATGTATCATGAAGTGGAACTCCTGCTGACCTTGTCACAAATGCTACTGAATGTTGCCTACCTATAATTATCGGTTGTCTTGTGATAAATCTAAAGCAATAGGTCTCATGAAACCCAACTGCATTTCCAAAGAGTGCTGCTGTCTGTACTGGCAACTCATGCAGTGAAACCCAGAGCTTGTGGTCTGCTTCCTTCTCTGGGCAGGGGAGCTGAGGTGAAAGCATTTCCCAGGTTAAAATTGGAGCCTTTATTTGCCAGAGGGACAATAGTCATCTGCCTAAGAAAAAGGGTTTCTCCCAAGAAAGACCTGTTCAAAACCCTCTGCTCCAGCACTGGGGTTGAAGAACTTTTCACAGAGGAAAGTGTTTGATTTGCTATTCACTTTCTGAAAGTAAACATGGAACTGACAAAGGTTGAAAACAACTGTGAAAAAACAGTTCTCTTAGTATGCCTTTATTTGCCTTTATATGAATGGGACAGAAGATCCATCTGAGAGATCACAGCACAGAGAGGACAGCACAGGGATCATAGCATCAAGGGAAGACAAGGGGAGAGGACATGCACGGGGGGAGCAGGCAGATATTGAAGATAAAGGCAGGGATGTTCTTGATGACAACAGGGCTTCCGTGGCTGTTACTTCTGCTGGCTGGAGGGCCAGTGGCAGGACTGCTTGGTTTGATGGGACTGGATGTGGGGGATGACAATAGGGCATTTCTGCTGGGAGGACTGGTAGGACCCTCCGCTGCCCCCTCCAGAGCTGATGACGATTGTCTGGCCTGAGGAACCACCACTGCCCCCACTGGATCCTCCACTGCAGCATCCAGAGGAGCCGCCACCACTTCCACCTCCAATGATGATTGTGCCTCCTGAGGACCCACCACTGGATCCCCCACTGCAGCAGCCTCCAGATGAGCCTCCTCCTCCACCACCTGAGCTAATAATGATCTTCTGGCCAGATCCCCCACTGGATCCACTACTGTAGCCTCCTCCCATGCCATAGCTTGAGGAGCCCCCACTGCAGCATCCAGAGGAACCTCCACTACCTCCTCCACCTCCAATGATGCTCTTTGATCCTGAATACCCACCACTGGATCCTCCACTACAGCCTCCAGATGATCCCCCACTACCTCCACCTACAATGATAACCTTTCCTCCTGAAGACCCACCACTGGATCCCCCACTGCAACATCCAGATGATCCTCCACTGCCTCCTCCACCTCCAATGATGCTCTTTGATCCTGAATACCCACCACTGGATCCTCCTCCCATACCATAACTGGATCCCCCACTGCAGCATCCAGATGATCCCCCACTACCTCCTCCACCTCCAATGATGCTCTTTGATCCTGAATACCCACCACTGGATCCTCCACTATAGCCTCCAGAGGATCCCCCACTACCTCCACCTACAATGATAATCTTGCCTCCTGAAGACCCCCCACTGGATCCCCCACTGCAGCATCCAGAGGAACCTCCACTACCTCCTCCACTTCCTCCTCCAATGATGCTCTTTGATCCTGAAGACCCACCACTGCATCCTCCTCCCATGCTGGATCCTCCACTACAACATCCAGAAGAACCGCCACCACTGCCACCTCCAATGATGATCTTGCTTCCTGAAGATCCACCACTGGATCCCCCACCGCAGCAGCCTCCAGATGAGCCTCCTCCTCCACCACCTGAGCTAATAATGATCTTCTGGCCAGATCCCCCACTGGATCCACTGCTGTAGCCTCCTCCCATGCTGTAGCCTGAGGATCCCCCACTGCAGCAGGATCCACCTCCTCCGCCACCAGAGCTGATAATGATCTTGCCGGAGCCCCCACTGCTTCCTGAGCTGGAGCCCCCACAGCAGGAGGAGCCCCCTCTGTGGCACCCGCTGGACTGGGAGGACATTCCATGGCAGCCTCCGGAGCTCTGTCTGGAGCACATCTTTGAGCAGGGACCCTACAGGGAGCAAAATGTTTTTACTCAAGAGCAGCCACTGTCATCAGGAGAATATTGCCCAGCCAGAAGGACCCATTCCCATCCCAACAACAATGTCCAGAACCAATGAACTTCCATTCATCTAAGCAAGCGGTGCTCCATAGATCTCAGACTCGCATAAAGCATTTTGCCAACAGATCACCAGGTTGCTGAAGTTACTCAACCCATCATTTGGAGCCTTTTACCCGATGGCTGTTCCATCTCCATCTCTGTACTAACATAACACGTTATTGAGTAGCGTAGGGTGATCCTGAACCTTCCTGTGCTTCAAGCCACCACCTATCAGATGCACTTTACTGAAGCATTGATGTTTTGCAAGCGTGAAAGAAAGCGAAGAATCATTCCCTTTGGCAGAAATAGACTTACCCTTCTTGGTTTGGCAATGTACACAGAGCAAAGCCGAGCGAATGAAGCACTGGGAGATCCTTCAACTTTTATACCCTTTTTAGTTTTCCCAAGCGGGAAGTGAGGCATGTAAAGGAATGGTGATAGCTTTATTTACTAAACAAAGTGTCCTCCTTCAGCCCACTTGTCCTGACTCATGGAATCAGCTCAATGCTTCTCTAGTGCATCACTTCCTCGGCTACCTGCAGTTCTTCTGCAGGAATCATGTGAGCTCTGCTCCCGTGGTTGACGTTCACGGTAGGATCGTGGGACTCCAGCTAAGGGGTGCTGCTGGGGTAGTGATGGACAGCAGAAGGGGCTGTAGAGACTTGTGGTTATTTTGTGTAGAGACTATGGAGATGTCATGGGGAATGGTGAAGGCTGCACTGAGTAGGAGTGCTGATGCTCAGGCAGCAAAGGAATCTCACATGCCTGAACTTTTCCACTACACCAGGGAAGTGTTAACCATGAGTTTTGTTAAAGTGCACCATTATGGACAATACAGAGGTCAAGCAGTCCTTAGAGTGTCTCTGAGTCATTGGGTGATGCCTGTTTTAGAAAGGAGTTGAAATGCCACAGGTGGAGGGTAAAGATCCAGCGTTCACCCTCTATATCAGTATCTTGATGGATATTAACCAATAGGATGAATTCATCCCAGTTTGGGAGATGGCTTTGGTGTTTCTGAAGAAGCAACAAGATCTGAGGATTCTCTGTGCTCCTGCTGTCACCCTGAGAGCCTCTGAAATGTGGCTGATGACTTTATTGGTCTTGGCTAAGCTCTGGGTGCAGGGATGTTCAACAGCAATATTCCCACCTCCTTGAAGTGTGACCCCAGGCTTTCTGTTAGCACTGTGCAGGCAGAGGCGGTGTTTGTACAATTCCCAGTCACTGGTATTTTAGCACCCTATGACTTTCCATAAGAATATCCCAGGAATTCTTCTGTTCTAGTGACAGCACTGGCTGAAGGAGCTCGTCTGAACATGTTTTGAGGTCGCCTGTGTCCCTGGAGTACACAAGGATGAGAGGACAGAGGGTAAAGGAACATAGAAATGCTAAGCTCTTTTACCCGCTATAGGTGTGGGTCAGTTCTGTTTCTGCTGAGACACTTCCAGGCATCTGTCATCTGCCTCACACAGAATAGTTCAGGCAGAGAAGGTTTATTTTCCTTTCCCTGCTAATTACTAGAATATACCACATCAAAGAAATCACTTCACATAGGGAAACACCCTCTGAAGACTCATACCTGGAGCTGTGTTTTATTCCTGTGGGAATGAGGACATCCCTTGTTACTCCAGGCTTAGCATCTCAGCCCTTGGAAGGGGCTTTCTGAAGTCCTGTCCCTGCTGCTGGCTCAACTAGGGGTTCAGAGCTGGAATAAGGGTTGTTGAGACCCCTCATTTCTCCTCCATTGCTACTTGGTGCAGCTGTGAGCAGCAAGAACTCCTGCACCAGGCACATGCAAGGGCTTCAGCTTCACACATGTGATTGTACTGGAGCTTTTGCATTTTTTCTCTCCTAACTCATTTAAAACTCCTTTGGTATCACATGATGAGAGGCTCCTTGGAGCACTGTGTGGAGTTTTGGTGTATTCAACATCAGAAGGACATGGAGTTGTTGGAGCAAGTCCAAAGGAGGCCATGAGGATAATCATGGGCTGTATCCGGTATGAACCCAGGCTGAGAACATTGGGGTTATTCAGTCTGGAGAAGAGACACTGCAAGAAGACCTCAGAGCAGCTTCTAGTGTCTGAAGGGGACTACAGGGAGAGGGACTCTTCATCACGGACTGCAGTGAGAGGACAGGGGTGATGGGTTCAAACTGAAACAGGGGAAGTTCAGGATAGATATAAAGAAGTTCTTTACTGTGAGGGTGGTGAGGCACTGGCACAAATTGACTGAAGGAGTGGTAAATGCTCCATCTCTGGCAGTGTTCAAGAGCAGGTGGACAGAGCTTTGGATGACATGGTCTAGTGTGAGTTGACCCAGCCCATGTCAGGGGATTGAAACTGGGTGATCTCAAGGTCCTTTCCAACCCAAACCATTCTATGATTCTATGACATTTTGATGAGGTAGGGAGACTGTAGTGTTTAACTTTGTGGTACCTTATGTCATGGGCACAAATCAGGATGAACTAAGAATATTTAGTGAGTCCATCTTCTCTTCTACAGGTGGTTTTCCAATGCACTTGTGCTCTGAAGCTTTATTACAACAGCATTAAATCAGAATAATAGCATAATAATGGCAATAATGAAAGTATAAAGCAAAATCCAACCGCTCAGACACTGAAGCTTTCTAGAACTGCAAGTTTTATTGTTTTGTGCCAGCACTAGAAGATTAAGACAGAGAACAGACATCTGAAACCGCCCTGGTTGGAGGTTATTGATACATGACACCAAAGGGTCTGATCAGATTAAAGCTGCACAGGAAAATCACAAGAGAGAGGAGGGGGTATAATGCAAATCTTATTTAATTTAATAGAGAAAGAAATGTGAGGCACGTTTGTATCTTGGGTTTTCTGGATCCAAGAGTCCCTTCTGCAGACACTACTTGTGTTTAGTCTGCGGTGGCCAGGAGATCGGCTGGGTCTGCTGTTGGATGGACATACCTCCAGAACTGGATGACCCACCTCCACCACCACCTCCTCCTGAGCTACCTCCCCCAGTGATGCAGATGGATCCTTGACCCTGGTGGCCTGAACCACCACCACCTCCTCCTCCGATGCTGCCACCTCCAATGCATATTGGGCCTTGGCTCTGCTGGCTGTAACCACCACCTCCTCCTCCTCCACCTCCACCAATGCAGATGGGACCTTGACTTTGCTGACCTGAGCCACCACCGCCACCACCTCCTCCTCCTATACTACCACCTCCAATGCAGATGGGACCTTGGCTTTGGTGGCTGGAGCCACCACCTCCTCCTCCACCACCTCCAATGCAGATGGGACCTTGGCTTTGGTGGCTGGAACCACCACCTCCTCCTCCACCACCTCCAATGCAGATGGGACCATGGCTTTGGTGGCTGGAGCCACCACCTCCTCCTCCACTACCTCCGCCAATGATGCAGATGGGGCCTTGGCCCTGATGGCCAGAGCCACCTCCTCCACCACCACCACTACTTCCTCCACCAATACAGATGGGACCCTGACTTTGCTGACCTGAACCACCACCTCCACCACCACCACCTCCACCAATACAGATAGGGCCTTCACTTTGGTGACATGAACCACCTCCTCCTCCACTACCGCCGCCAATGATGCAGATGGAGCCTTGGCCCTGATGGCCAGACCCACCTCCTCCACCACCACCACCACTGCTTCCTCCACCAATACAAATGGGACCTTGGCTTTGATGACCTGAACCACCACCTCCACCACCTCCAATACAGATGGGACCTTGGCTTTGGTGGCCGGAACCACCTCCTCCTCCACTACCTCCACCAATGATGCAGATGGGGCCTTGACCCTGATGGCCAGACCCACCTCCTCCACCACCACCACCACTGCTTCCTCCACCAATACAAATGGGACCTTGGCTTTGATGACCTGAACTACCACCTCCACCACCACTACCACCTCCACCAATACAGATGGGGATTTCACTTTGGTGGCCGGAACCACCTCCTCCTCCTCCACCACCCCCTCCAGTGATGCAGATGGGACCTTGGCCCTGGTGGCTGGAACTACCTCCACCACCACCACTGCTTCCTCCACCAATACAGATTGAACCTTGGCCTTGATGACCTGAACTACCACCTCCTCCTCCTCCCCCTCCTATGCTGCCACCTCCAATGCAGATGGGACCCTGACTCTGGTGGCTGGAACCACCTCCTCCTCCTCCACCTCCACTAATACAGATGGGACCCTGACTCTGGTGGCCTGAACCACCACCGCCTCCGCCACCACCACCTCCTCCACCACCACCACCTCCTCCACCACCACCACCTCCTCCTCCTCCAATAATGCAGATGTGTCCTTGTTCCTGGTGACCTGAACCACCACCACCTCCTCCACCTCCGCCACCACCACCAATGGATCCTTGGCTCTGGTGGCATGAACCTCCTCCTCCTCCGAAGGGTGACGATGATATGTGGGTCTGGTAAATAGCACCACCACCTCCACCATAGCCACTGCTGCCTCCTCCATGGCAAGATGATCCTTGGCTCTGGTATCCTTGAGATCCTCCTCCACCACCGCCGTGGCATGAACCTCCTCCTCCACCACCGCCATGGCATCCACCAGACTCAGAGATCCCTTGTCCATCACCCTTCTGTTGATGGGAACCCATTGTCACTGGTGTCTGGGAGTCCTACAGAAGAGAGAACAACCAGAACTTAGCAAACCCAGGGAGAGAAAAGCTTGTGTTACCAGGCTTCCCCATTTTCTTTCAATGGCTAGCCAATATATGAAGTTGTCTTCTGCTTCCTTTTTGCTCCCCACCCTTTGCTTCTATGTCCCTTGATAAGGTCTTCTACTAGACCTCCTCTACCTATGTCTAAATGGCCTTTTCTTTCTAGAGCAGATGCAACCATAATCATTCCTTAATAATTCCTTCTTGCAGCAAGTCGTGGCAATGCCACTGCAAGAGGTACACAAGGCTGTGGTACACCAGGATTACCCTCATCCAAATGTGGTTTGGGAAGCTTGAAAAGGCTATAATGCTCATGGAATTAATATTCCATGGCAAACAAGAAACAAAGAACATGGATTATCATTTGCATAACAGTAACTTCTTTGCACTTTGAAATTCTTTAGTCTTGGTTTCAAATGAGCACTTGATTTCATTTCGCCTTAAAAAAGAGAAGAGAAGCATCCAGTGGAAAATACACCAGCGATGTAAACCCCAGAAGTAGCTGCAGAAAGCTGCAGAATGCTCTAGATCACCACTTGCCAGGGCTTGATTGGTGCCTGTACCCAAGGTTGAAACCTACAAAGGATGCTGTGAAGTCTGAGTGCTTCTTTGGCACTTAACCCCCCCACCATGTCCTTGTCTGCTCTATTCAGTAGATCAGGTGCCCAAACATGGCACAGGAGAAAACGATTCTTCCAAGAATAAAGGTGGTCAAAAGGGAGCCTTTTCCAATTTAGATAAAGTGCTGGAAAATGAGGATAGACTCCCATTTGGTATTTCAGTTCCTTTGTTTGTCACTTTTTGCTGAGCATGTGCAAAAATTCCTTTCCCTGAGCTTTTTCTTGGGATTTATATTCCAAGAGTACTTAGGAGATTCTAGTATACAGTGGTACCACACAATGTTGGGCCCAGAGAAATAAAGGGGCTCCAAAGACCACGTTTTCTATGTCAGCTTCCCTTTTCTATGTGATTACATAATCACACGGACTGAATCGTTAGGAAATAAAAATACCATAAATAAGGAGGAATTTTTTGGATTAGGAGACCCCAAAGCCTGTTTCCTCCCACCTTTTTCATGGTAGCATTCCAAAGCTAATCAGACAAAACAGTTTTCATCAGCAGCATGAAATAACTTACCGTGTCCCACGGCACGAACAGGTGGAAAGAAGTCAAATGGAGTGAGGAAATCTGGTGTGCAGGAACTTTTATATAGTATCTAGTCCTCCTCTTGGAAAGAAACAATGATTGATTTATTTATGAGCCAAACCCAACCACAACTACCCACTTCCTTGGCACAATCTTGGGCTTGTCATTTCTGATTGATATCTCCCTTCCACCACCTCTTTTGTTTTCAGTTGTATTAAAGTCACTGGACGGCTCCACCTACTCCAAGAGAAGAAATGGGGAAAAGCAGCACAGTCGAGGAGTTTCAGAAGAAACAAGTGATTTACTTTCACATCTCCTTTATAGAGGGGTCCAACATTCCAGAAAGGCAACACTGGGGGGGGGGGGGGGGAAGGAAG